>MJUU01046259.1:19720-50040 GCA_002080025.1 Modiolus philippinarum | reverse complement strand
TGTATTGTGTAAGCAATTTTCAAGTTTGTCGGACATCCACTTCCTGTTTACCGATACTTTGAATTTTTACTGTAAACCAAATTTTCCGTCAAAGATTTCTTGGCTTCTACTTAAGGGAACAATTTGAAATTTAGTCTAAAGCTTGGAAATGATGAGTTGTATTGTGTAAGCTATTTTCAAGTTTGTCGGACATCCACTTCCTGTTTACCGATACTTTGAATTTTTACTGTAAACCAAATTTTCCGTCAAAGATTTCTTGGCTTCTACTGAAGGGAATGATTTGAAATTTGGTCTAAAGCTTGGAAATGATGAGTTGTATTGTGTTAACAATTTTCAAGTTTGTCGGACATCCACTTCCTATTTGCTGAGACTTTGAATTTTTTACTCAAACTAAATTTCGGTCACAGATTTCTTGGCTTCTACTGGAGGGAATGATTGGAAACTTGGTTTGAAGCTTTGAAATGATGAGTTGTATTGCAAAAGTGGTTTTTCAAATTTGTCGATCAACCACTTCCTGTTTGCCAATACTTTTACTTTTTACTATAAACGAAATTATCTTCATAAGATTTTTAGACTTGTATCAACTTGGAATGATTTGATATTTAAGTCTGAAGCTGAAAAATGACATGGTTTGGTAAAAATTCAAGAATTCACTGTATCCAGCAAATTACTGTATCAACACATTTGTTTTTCAAAGAATGTGAATCCACACTTACCTCAATTTTACTTTTGCATGGAATTTCAGGATCGAAATTGCGGGGCCCTTCCGACAACGCCAGTTTCGACATGCTCTAGTTTTGACTTAAGATCATATTGGTTGTTTGTTATTAGTTTTAAACATAGGTGCTAACCTATAAGAAGGACTATGTGGGAGATCGCCATCATAACTGTTTTTGTTTGTAAGAGATTGCGCACACATTTTTATATTGCCCTAGACATAGTTGGGACGACATATTGTTATGGTTTGTAATTCTTCTTGTGATAAAAAGATAACCTTTAAAGAAAATTGAGTAATGAGCAAATGCCATTATAAGATTTATTTACTAAAACAACATAATTCAATGCTTTGGGTGCTTTCTATTGTCATGTTGTGTAAATAATAATTGTTTCCTGTATATATAAAGCAGTAAAAAAGCATTTTTGTAGGAAAATAACATTTCTTTTTCTTAAAGTATTGCATCATTTTGCAAATGTTGGAGATTGTGGGAGATTTTTTCTCATCGTGGGAGATTTTTTCTGGTTGTGGCAGATTTTAGTCTACCACCTTCTAAAGTGGGAGATTTGGCCAGTTAGTTGGAGCCTCCCTCACAATGTGGGAGGGTTAAAGGGTATGTTTTCTTGAATATCTTTGAGTTTATGGTCTTCCAAATGTTTAGATTTTATCTGCACTGAAGAGTCATAAGACACTATAGTAATGGCAATATACAGAAATTAAATTTACAGTAATTTTGGTTTTTAGTTATTTCATATGTACGTCCCAACACCCACTATTTTAAGAATGATCAAATTTTGTCAGTATTAGTGGAGATCCAAGCCCTTAAAACATATATTCTTTTTACAGTGTATATCAGAAACATTGGTCATCTCCTTTTACCAAGTTCGTTATATTAAGTGGAGAAAATTTTTAATTTTTAATTTAAATATCAACTTGAAGAGCTATTGATATGCTAATTCAAATGATTTCAACTTTGAACCATACAATACTAACTTGGTAAGAGAGATAACCAACCCATGTTTTTCATTAGTTTATTCATGAGAAGAAGAGAGAAATCAGTATTAGTTTAGTCAGAGACATGTAATAGTATGTCATTGTTTTAATATTAAAATGTACTTTGGATCACTGTTTTTACCTTTCATTCAGAGGTGTCTTTCCAGCTTGAAATGTTAAAATTTGGTCTTTTAGCTCGCCTGTCCAAAGGCGAGGTGTGCTTTTGACATCACTTGATGTCCGTCCTTCATCCCTCTGTCTGTCTGTTTGCTAACTTTTATTCAAAGATTTTCTCCTCTAAAACCACAGGGCCAATTCTAATCAAATTTTGTTGAATCATCACCAGGGTATGCACTTTCAAGTTTGTGATTTTTTATGAGAATCATTTATATGTTAGTACTTATTTCCTTTTGTTTAAACGATTTGTGGAAATTATAAAATTTGTAATTGATTCAAAAGTAGATTTTTCCTCTCTTTTGCTTAACAAAGGATCTAATACTTTTAGATTAGATTTAATCATGTTAATGAAAAATAGAACAAATGATAAGTAAAAATACACTACCAACTGAGGTTTAACAAAACGAATTACACTGATAAAACATAGGACATAAAGTAAATAAAAATGCTTGGGTGTTCCACGGAACACATGTGTCGCCTGCACTATATGTATTTAAGAATAGAGTTACAAAGTCCGTGTTGCACATCTACATTATATAGTGAAGCAAGCATTTTTCCAAGTTTGGTAGAAAAATACGTGCGCATTACATTTGGGCAAAATCATAAGCGTGACAATGTCACGTTTGGGCAAATAAAATAGTAACGTTTGGGCAAATCATATTTTTGTAACCTGAATCTTCCATATTTGTAATTACTGATGGACATGGACCAGAGACGAAAAGCGGGAAACTGCACCAGAAAGAATTCGTGAAAAAAGTAAGCTAAAGGTACAGAGCCAGAATGGTTATACCTTAGCTTCAATACGATGATGATACTAGCTTCTTCACATGTACATGTATATATATAGTTTGAACAGTAAATAAGTCAGATTTTAGTGCTTTTAAGTCTGATTTTAGTGCTTTAAAGTTAAATTTTTAGTGGTTTTAATTGGATGATTGAACTTAAGAAAATTGCAGTATATTAAAAGACATATTCTGCTCAAAATCTTACTTCACCTCCCTGTACTTTACAGGGGGCAAATGATATCTGGCGAACGTAAGAGCTGTTAAAGTGCAAAATATATAACTTTACATTTTTATCATGTATTTCAGCATCTTGTTATTATATATATAAATATATATAATAAAAACATACACATTTTTTTGTCCAAACGTTACATTTTATACACAAGAATAGCTCAGGTAAGAAAAATATTTTTTGCCCAAACGTAACATTTTTATTTGCCAACATGTATACATTTTTTGCCCAAATGTAAAACACCGAAAAATACATAGCTGTTTATGAGAATGGAGACATACCTGAAGACTCCATAATCTAAAGTGCAAGTTCAATGATAATATGGACTTCTGAAATAAATGAAAAGAAAGAAAAACAAAATGCATGGTGCACATGCATCTGCAATTTAAACTGAAACATTCCTGCAAGTTTGGTAAACAATATAATGCTGTTTAGGAGGAGTTGTGGATAATGGAGTCAAATCCTAGACTCAATGGAGACAAATCCTTGACTCCAACAAGCTAAAATGACAAAAGTCCAAAAAGACAGAATAAAATCTGGAAAAAAAAACAAAAATAAAGAAAAACAAAATGCATGGTGCACATCTTCAACATATACTGAAGCAGTCCTGCAAGTTTGGTTGAAAAATACAAGGGCATTTAAAGGGATTTGTGGATAATGGAGACGTACCCTCAAGACTCCAATTAGCTAAAATGACAAAGTCCAAAAAAACAGTATAAAATGCAGCAAAAAAAAATAAAAGAAAACAAAATGCATGGTGCACATCTTCAACATATACTGTAGCATTCCTGTAGGTTTGGTTGAAAAGTGCCCAACGGGTTAGGAGGAGATGGGGATAATGCTTAAAATTTTCGAGCCATATATACGGACAGACAGACTGACGGACGCAAGACGACGGATAGTGATCCCTATGTGTCGATTCCTGCACTAGGTGCAGGCGACACAAAAATGGGGCCAAACGTTTTGAACTTAGGCTCTTTGTCGGTGGCGAAATAAATTAAATGGAGTTCACATAAAAACTCGGTGAAGGAATGCTCTACCTTGCTATATACCCATTCAAATTAAAATTTCATTTATCATATTGTTTGTATATATGAGTGAATTACTAGACTATATATCTTACTTTATTTTGAAAATTGCTTTCACATTTAGTTAAGGTACTAAAATGGATGTGAAATCAGTATGTTTATTTGTCATAGTTTTCGAAATATTTCACATTATTATACCCCCGCTTGAACAGTGGGGGTATATAGTGATGGGGGTGTCTGTCCATCCGTCCGTCTTCCGTCCGTCCGTCCGTTACACCTGAGGGTACCCATCTCTTATCCGCTACTCCTCCTGATCCACTGAATAGATTTTCGGGAAACTTTAACACAATCTTTATAACATAATGTAGATGTGCACCTCCTATTTCAGAATTTGATTTGTTTGATTTTTTTGGGTTTCCCATAGCAAAACATGGACTTGGCCATTACGTTACAAGTGGGTACCCATCTCTTATCCGCTATTCCTCCGTAACCACTGAATAGATTTTCATGAAACTTTAACACCGTCTTTATGACATAATGTAGATGTGCACTTCCTATTTCAGAATTTGATTTGTTTGATTTTGGGGGTTTCCCATAGCAAAACATGGACTTGGCCATTACGTTACAAGTGGGTACCCATCTCTTATCCGCTACTCCTCCTGGACCACTAAATAGATTTTCATGAAACTTTAACACAGTCTTTATGACATAGTGTAGATGTGCACCTCCTATTTCAGAATTTGATTTTCCATAGCAAAACATGGACTTAGCCAGAAGTGGATACCCATCACTTATCCGCTACTCCTCCGTAACCAAATGAATAGATTTTCATGAAACTTGAACACAGTCTTTATGACATAATGTAGAAGTTCACTTTCTATTTCAGAATTTATTTGATTAATTTTAGGGGTTTCCCATAGCAAAACATGCACTTAGCCATTACATTACAAGTGGGTACCAGTCTCTTATCCACTACTCCTGAACCACTGAATAGATTTTCATGAAAGTTTAACATGTTTAATACAGTATTATGACATAATGTAGATGTGCACCTCCTGTTTCAGAATTTGATTTGATTGATTTTGGGGTTTCCCATAGCAAAGCATGGACTTGGCCATTACGTTGCAAATGGGTACCCATCTCTTATCCGCTGCTCCTCCTGAACCACTGAATAGATTTTCATGAAACTTTAACACAGTCTTTATGACATAATGTAGAAGTTCACGTTCTATTTCAGAATTTTATTTGATTAATTTTTGGGGTTTCCAATAGCAAAACATGTACTTAGCCATTACATTACAAGTGGGTACCAGTCTCTTATCCACTACTAGACATAGACATAGACATAGATATACTTTATTATTCCAATTAAAGGGCCCATAAAGAGCAAATAATTACATACAATGATTTTAACATTAATAATTATACAACAGAATATACTATAGTATGATAATTAACTAATGAATATTAATCCATTACCCGGTTCAGAGCCAGTCAATGAACCACTGAATAGATTTTCATGAAACTTTAACATGTTTAATACAGTATTATGACATAATGTAGATGTGCACCTCCTGTTTCAGAATTTGATTTGATTGATTTTTAATTTCTGGAATCAAATGGGGNAGTGAGCTTTGCTCACAGTTTTTCTAGTTTCAATTGTAGTTTAAGGTCTGTCAAAAGCATACCTGACATTGTGAGTAATCATATCAGTTTATTTCACCTTACACAAAGACTCAGTCCGTCGTTAAGTAAGTGAGAACCGAACCGTCAGTCAAAAGAACGAACAATCCATGGACAAGGACACCACTAGAGTACAGGATAAAATAGAAAAATGAAGACAGACATATTGATGAACAACACGGACCCAATAACAAGTGAAGACTCTAAAAGATGTCTCGCCCGCCCCTGCTGGCCTCTAAATAGATGTGAAATCTAAGTGAACTAATCAGAAAAGTGAACATGCTCACTAGACCGTGAAATTGAGGTCAAGGACAAAAGTCACCTGCCAGACTGACATGTACTACCCAAGACCAACCTACATATCAAATAATATCAACCTGCCACTTCTTTTTATTGAGAAATGGACTTAAGCAGAAAAACTTAACGTGGCCACTAGACCGTGAAATTGAGGTCAAGAACAAAAGTCACCTGCCAGACTGACATGTACTACCCAAGACCAACCTACATTCCAAATATTATCAACCTACAACTTCTAGTTTTAGAGAAATGGACTTAAGCAGAAAAACTTAACGTGGCCACTAGCCCGTGGACAAAAGTCACCTGCCAGACTGACATGTACTACCCAAGACTAACCTAAATCCCAAATATTATCAACCTACCACTTCTAGTTATTGAGAAATGGACTTAAGCAGAAAAACTTAACGTGGCCACTAGACCGTGAAATTGAGGTCAAGGACAAAAGTCACAAATGTAAAACACCGAAAAATACATAGCTGTTTATGAGAATGGAGACATACCCGAAGACTCCATAATCTAAAGTGCAAGTTCAATGATAATATGGAATTCTGAAATAAATGAAAAGAAAGAAAAACAAAATGCATGGTGCACATGCATCTGCAATTTAAACTGAAATATTCCTGCAAGTTTGGATGAACAATATAATGCTGTTTAGAAGGAGTTGTGGATAATGGAGTCAAATCCTAGACTCAATGGAGACAAATCCTTGACTCGACAAAAGTCCAAAAAGACAGAGTAAAATCTGGAAAAAACAAAAATAAAGAAAAACAAAATGCATGGTGCACATCTTCAACATATACTGAAGTAGTCCTGCAAGTTTGGTTGAAAAATACAAGGGCATTTAAAGGGCTTTGCGGATAATGGAGACGTACCCTCAAGACTCCAATTAGCTAAAATGACAAAGTCCAAAAAAAACAGTATAAAATCCAGCAAAAAAAAAAATAAAAGAAAACAAAATGCATGGTGCACATCTTCAACATATACTGTAGCATTCCTGTAAGTTTGGTTGAAAAGTGCCCAACGGGTTAGGAGGAGATGGGGATAATGCTTAAAATTTTCGAGCCATATAAACGGACAGACAGACTGACGGACGCAAGACGACGGATAGTGATCC
Source organism: Modiolus philippinarum (assembly GCA_002080025.1). NCBI lineage: Eukaryota > Metazoa > Mollusca > Bivalvia > Mytilida > Modiolidae > Modiolus > Modiolus philippinarum. The sequence goes on along the minus strand of MJUU01046259.1, from coordinate 43,016 downwards.
CTATGTGTCGATCCTGCACTAGGTGCAGGCGACACAAAAATGGGAACAAACGTTTTGAACTTAGGCTCTTTGTCGGTGGCGAAATAAATTAAACGGAGTTCACATAAAAAGTCGGTGAAGGAATGCTCTACCTTGCTATATACCCATTCAAATAAAAAATTTCCTTTATCATATTGTTTGTATATATGAGTGAATTACTAGACTATCTATCTTACTTTATTTTCAAAATTGCTTCCACAGTTAGTTAAGGTACTAAAATGGATGTGAAATCAGTATGTTTATTTGTCATAGTTTTCGAAATATTTCACATTATTATACCCCCGCTTGAAAAGTGGGGGTATACAGTGATGGGGGTGTCCGTCCATCCGTCCGTCCGTCCGTTACACCTGAGGGTACCCATCTCTTATCCGCTACTCCTCCTGATCCACTGAATAGATTTTCGGGAAACTTTAACACAGTCTTTATAACATAATGTAGATGTGCACCTCCTATTTCAGAATTTGATTTGTTTGATTTTTTGGGTTTCCCATAGCAAAACATGGACTTAGCCATTACGTTACAAGTGGGTACCCATCTCTTATCCGCTATTCCTCCGTAACCACTGAATAGATTTTCATGAAACTTGAACACGGTCTTTATGACATAATGTAGATGTGCACTTCCTATTTCAGAATTTGATTTGTTTGATTTTGGGGGTTTCACATAGCAAAACATGGACTTGGCCATTACGTTACAAGTGGGTACCCATCTCTTATCCGCTACTCCTCCTGGACCACCAAATAGATTTTCATGAAACTTTAACACAGTCTTTATGACATAGTGTAGATGTGCACCTCCTGTTTCAGAATTTGATTTGATTGATTTTGGGGGTTTTCCATAGCAAAACATGGACTTAGCCAGAAGTGGATACCCATCACTTATCCGCTACTCCTCCGTAACCAAATGAATAGATTTTCATGAAACTTGAACACAGTCTTTATGACATAATGTAGATGTGCGCCTCTTATTTCAGAATTTGATTTGATTGATTTTGGGGTTTCCCATAGCAAAGCATGGACTTGGCCATTACGTTGCAAATGGGTACCCATCTCTTATCCGCTATTCCTCCGTAACCACTGAATAGATTTTCATGAAACTTTAACACAGTCTTTATGACATAATGTAGATGTGGACTTCCTATTTCAGAATTTGATTTGTTTGATTTTGGGGGTACCCATAGCAAAACATGGACTTGGCCATTACGTTACAAGTGGGTACCCATCTCTTATCCGCTACTCCTCCTGGACCACCAAATAGATTTTCATGAAATTTTAACACAGTCTTTATGACATAGTGTAGATGTGCACCTCCTAGTTCAGAATTTGATTTGATTGATTTTGGGGGTTTTCCATAGCAAAACATGGACTTAGCCAGAAGTGGATACCCATCTCTTATCCGCTGCTCCTCCTGAACCACTGAATAGATTTTCATGAAACTTTAACACAGTCTTTATGACATAATGTAGAAGTTCACTTTCTATTGCAGAATTTTATTTGATTAATTTTTGGGGTTTCCCATAGCAAAACATGTACTTAGCCATTACATTACAAGTGGGTACAAGTCTCTTATCCACTACTCCTGAACCACTGAATAGATTTTCATGAAACTTTAACATGTTTAATACAGTATTATGACATAATGTAGATGTGCACCTCCTGTTTCAGAATTTGATTTGATTAATTTTTAATTTCTGGAATCAAATGGGGGTTGCGGGGGGGGGGGTATTTATTAGTGAGCTTTGCTCACAGTTTTTCTAGTTTCAATTGTAGTTTAAGGTCTGTCAAAAGCATACCTGACATTGTGAGTAATTATATCAGTTTATTTCACCTTACACAAAGACTCAGTCCGTCGTTAAGTAAGTGAGAACCGAACCGTCAGTCAAAAGAAAGAACAATCCATGGACAAGGACACCACTAGAGTACAGGATAAAATAGAAAAATGAAGACAGACATATAGATGAACAACACGGACACAATAACAAGTGAAGACTCTAAAAGATGTCTCGCCCGTCCCTGCTGGCCTCTAAATAGATGTGAAATCTAAGTGAACTAATCAGAAAAGTGAACATGCTCACTTGACCGTGAAATTGAGGGCAAGGACAAAAGTCACCTGCCAGACTGACATGTACTACTCAAGACCAACCTACATACCAAATATTATCAACCTGCCACTTCTTGTAATTGAGAAATGGACTTAAGCAGAAAAACTTAACGTGGCCACTAGACCGTGAAATTGAAGTCAAGGACAAAAGTCACCTGCCAGACTGACATGTACTACCCAAGACCAACCTACATCCCAAATATTATCAACCTACCACGTCAAGTTATTGAGAAATGGACTTAAGCAGAAAAACAACCTGGCCACTAGACCGTAAAATTGAGGTCAAGGTCACATAAGGTTATGTCCGTCAGGTAGCACTTGATTAGTACTACTACTGGACCAAATATGAGGTTCCTACATCAAAGGATTTTCAAAATATCCTGCATTTAGTAAAAGTTATCGCCGTCGCCGTCGTCATACTTTGGACGCATATGTCTCGCTTTCGCGACTTTCGTCGCGGGCGAGACAAAAACCATGGGTGAGGTCAGGTGTACCGGTAGAGTAAGCATCTCCTGCTTCTAATAAGACACCCGCCGTGTTGAACATGTCAACTCCGGTAGTAAAGTCAAATTCGATAGAAGAAAAACAAACTTAAGTTGTAAAGGGAAAGATCTGTTGTCATCTGGGAAACAGATATCCCATAACGTAAATTATTATCCCGCACTTTCGAAGAAAATTCGGGGATAATGTTATACCCTCCGTCTGTCCGTCCGTCCGTCCGTCACACTTTTCTTGTGACTCAAAGTCCTCCTACATTTTTGGATTTAGGGATTTAATTTTGTTGTAGAATTGTTGCATATAGTCCACAGATGCGCAATGAGCTTTCGGATTTTCGATATTGGTCTTGGTGCAAACAAGAGGCCCCATGATGTCAATTTTTACACATGTGGCATGTGACACAAACTCCTCCTACATTTATGGATTTAGGGATTTAATTTTGTTATAGAATTGTTGCATATAGTCTGTAGATGCGCAATAAGCTTTCGGATTTTTGATATTGGTCTTGGTGCAAACAAGAGGCCCCATGATGTCAATTTTAACAAAGACCCAAAGATGTGGATTAGACACATGTGGCATGTGACGCAAACTCCTCCTACATTTTTGGATTTAGGGATCAAATCTTTATGCAGAATTGTTGCATATAGTTTATAGATTTGCAATAAGCTTTTGGAATTTTGGTTCAGGTTCCAACTTTGGTAAATTTCCTGAAAATGTCAAAGACACATATTTTTTTTTAATTTTGGCATATTATCTTATATTCTGACAATTGTTTGGTAAAAAACAAAATTCTGATAAGTTAGGATTCTGAAAGGCGGTTCCAATTTTGGTAAATTTCCTGAAAGTCTCAAAGACCACTTATTTTTTGGAATTCTACCTAGCAACCATACTTAAAATGTTTGTTCAGCTTAGGACGAACATTTTCATCAATTGGATTTCAAAAATATTTGATTCCAATTTTGGTAAATTTCCTGAAAGTCTCAAAGACCACTTATTTTTTGGAATTCTACCTAGCAACTATACTTAAATTGTTTATTTAGTTCTGGAAAAACATTTTCATCAACTGGATTTCAAAAATATTGATTCCAATCTTGGTAAATTTCCTGAAAGTCTCAAAGACCACTTATTTTTTTGGAATTCTACTTAGCAACCATATATCCTAGAATTCTTTTAGTAACAATAATGAGTATCAATAGGTAGATTAAAAAAATATGCCAAGGGTGTATACCAACTGTTTTCTGTGTCAAACAGGGAGTGCGGGGATAGCTGTCGTTTCCGACAACATCTAGTCTTTCATTTGTGTTCATTTCCTCTGAAACTTCAGCAGAAAATTTAAACAAAAATTACAGGATTTATGTTTTGCAGGTCCTTCACAAAATTTGCTCAATTCGTAAAAAACATTACCGCGAAACATAAACTTACATTGCATCCTAAGGGAAAATAAGTTTGGTCATCTCCTCTGAAACCACTGAAGATAATTCAACAAAACTTCATGATGTAATGAAGTAAGGTCTTTTATAAAATGCTAATTTTATTTGGATCCAATAAAAAAACATTGTCACTAGCGTGGAGCATAGTTGAGCATTTTACCCAATTAAAGATCATACTTTGATCATCTCCTTTGAAACCACTGAAGCAAATTCAACTAAGCTTTACAGGAATAATGTATGGAGGGCCCTTTATAAATAATTGCTCATTTTTATCGAATAAAAAAACATGACCATAGTGTAACATTAGACCATAGGGAAAGCATTGCTTCAATCATCTGCTTTTAAATATTAGGCATATTTACTCAAACTACTTGAATGATTGATGGAAGGTCCGTCTCAAAAAGTGCTCACTTTGTTTGGATACTCCATGGAACAAGGCTTGTCAGTGCAGAACAGTTTAACATTTGTCTATATTTAAAAATCATATTTTGATCATCCCCGCTTAAACTACGGCAGAAAATTTATCCAAATCTTTCCACTCCGATAAAAGAAAAAAGAACATGACCTCCAGCGCAGAAAATAGTTGAACATTACACCATGTCGGAAAAATATTGTTATAATAATCTACATGTATATGTAAGTAAATTTTACAAACCTGTACCAGAATTATATACAAAGGTTCTCATTTCGTTCAGTTCCAACAAAATCATGGATGTCCTATATAAAAAATAATTTTCGTTGTCAGCTCTGAAACTGGAGCAATTTTAACCAAACTGTGGACTGACCTTTTAAGTTGTTTTATACAGAATGTGGATTTCAATTAGATCCGACGAAAACGTGGCGGTAGTGAACAAAAAGGTTGACATTAGACCCATGGGATAAACGTAATTTTATTTTTATAAGCTCTATACTATTAAAGAAGATTCAAGTTTCATCATAGCACACAGGGTTGTTAAAAGTGTCCATCTTCTGATCAAAATTAATGCGACTTGGCAGGTCTGCTGAATGTAGGCTGGATAAATAGTGGACTTAATCATTATAAAAATTAGGTTTGCGCTCCGGCAATATGTCTGTTGGTTTTTCCGTACAATTTCCCTTTACGTTTGCAAACAAACATCTTATAACTGGTATTTTAATCTACTACTTTGAGTTACAAATAAATTTCGAATGATATATGCAGCTTTGCATTGCTATGCTATGGTCTCAAAATCTTATTTGTCTGATAATATATTTTCTGAACTCATTGAAATATAAAAAAAAAACTTAACTCAATATATGCCTCACTGATAGTGTGACGGGTGTTGTTAGCGGTTCAGGTCATGCTTACCCTTCCTGAGCACCTGATGCCACTCCTGGTTTTCATGGGAGTTCACAATATTTGTGCCTTAGTTCTAGATGTCGTCTTTTCAGTTCCGTGCCTTGTTGTTGTGTGTCTTTATTTTTATCCGTTCCCGTTTTTGCAATGTCGATTTTTGTAATTGAACATATTGCTTGTTTCATCGGTATTCTAGTGCCGTTGTTGTACACAGATATTAAGAAGCGTTTTTGTCTGGATGAGTGATACAGGCTCAATCTTTTCTCCTCTAGTTAAAGACTTTAAGACATCCTTAAGTTTAGGAGCTGTAGGTTGTAGTTCTAGTTAAATTACGAAGGTTGTTTGTACTTGACGAGTCAAATCTAAGCCATTTTTTTACAGAATGAAAGTATTAAATTAATAACATGAATATCAAAATCCTTATATGCCACGCTTTGTGCGGATCAGTTTAATATTAGAAATATTATAGCAAATTGTCTAAGACAACTAACAAAATAAATCGAGCAATATTAACCGAAATATGTGTAAAGCTGATAGAGAACAAATATCAGATTTGATCTTAATGAAAAGCCAGAATTAGCTATGCACAGAGGGAGATACTCTGTATTTTCTAATGCAAGTTTTAAGAAATTAACGAAACCAATCAAAATATATTTTTTCAAGGGTTGACGAAATCGGGACAGAAGGGAACGAGAATCTATGATAATTTAAGTACAATGACTAGATTGTATTTTGACACTTATTACATCTAATTGATATGTTCCAATACCTTCGCAAATAGTATGTCACAAATTTAACTTCAACATTTGTACATTTTATATAATGTACATTCAACCTTACCAGTGACTATTAGAAAAGTCTTTTGGTCGTTAGTTATCTCGCTGCAAACATTTAGGTGACACTGAATTAAAACATCCATATGATGTGCAGGTCACCTGACACGTGATTACTATTAAATCCTCGGTTAAATTTATTGCCGTTGAGTACGGACTTCTCATCGCAACTTAAATTTTTTGTCTTTATTTTATTTATTTCGTGATTTATGTTGTTTAATTTCTTTGAAAGCTTGACTTTTCATAGACTCGGAAATGCATGAAGTGCGGGATGAATCCGAGGTGAATGAAAGTCAGTCGCCATCTTGTTTGCCAGAGCGGTCTCATGGCGAGAAAAGTATTTAAATATGTCCAGAACTACAGGGACAAAAGAAAAAACTGTAAAAAAAGAAACGTAAGTCTAAAAATGATGTATTTGATTCCAGACTAAAGGTTATGGAAAATACCCTACAACAGGTCGTAGGATTTATGATGGAAATGAAGGACTCGTCGTCGAGTTCCAAAACCTGTACTGCTACTGCTAGTAATTCTGACCAGAACCGAGAATCTTCAAATGATTTGCTCATATTCAGTTCAGATAAGAATAAGGATAACGGCCCATCAGGGGCTGGTAAACCTTTACTGTCTCTGGAGCCGAATTTGGACCAGGATTTGGGGCCGCCAATTATCTCCAGAAACACAGACTTCGATGTTCAGTCAGAAATTTCTTTACACGTTCAGAGAAACGAAAGGGAGGAGTTGGGTGACTTAAGGTCAGACCCAGAGAGTGATATTGGATCTAGCGTCTCCACAAGACAAGTAAGTGGACAGGATTGTAGTCATATTTCACAAACAGATGTATCTAGTAAACTATCTAGGTTTTCTAAACTATTACAAAAACCTAAGGTACAAGTAGCTTTTGATATCAACAATAATGTTTAGAGAGTCGACAAAGACACTGTAAAGGACAGTGAGGATATGTCTAAAGTTAATAATGACAAGCTTAATGTGTTGTCGAATTTATTTGAAGATGAAATTGTAAATGACGCTAATAAAAGTAGTGATCGATGAAGAACAAGAGAAAATATTAGATAAGTCTTTGAGATGTAAGAATCCAGATAGACTTTCTTGCTTTAAGGAAGAGTAGAGGTCTTTATTTCCTGTACAAGATAGTACTGCAGATTATTTGCAGGTTCCAAGTTTGGATGACCTGCTTGAACCTATGATGCGTAATACTCATGGTTCTAAGGCTGTTGCTACTTGGAATAATCACAGACAACTTTATAGTCAGTCTTACAAACAAATGGAAAGGCTAGGATATCATGGTCAGCTTGCTTCTAGAATGGGCATTATATCAGTCTTGTATATACAGCAAGCATTAGGTACTTTACTGAACACGTTAGAAACAAAGCAGATGTTTGACAGACAGTTAGAGATTTGTTTGCTATGAGTACTAAATCTTTAGATGAGGCAGGTAGATGTGGTGCCTTTTTTCAACTCATTCGTAGAAGGGCTGCAAAAGATGCTGGTCTACATCTTTTGAAAGATATTTTTTCCTAAGCTCAACATTTGCCTTTAGATAATACAGGTTTTTTTGGGGTAAAGGTTTACAAACACTTCTTGAAAAGCGTAAAGAAAGCAAGGAACAACTTAGTGATTTGTTACCAGAATTAAACACAAGAAAAAGGCTGATTTTACGCCTAAAGATTCTAAGGGACCGACCATTTAACCTGAAGGGGGGGGGGGGGGTTNGACAGAAAATTTTTTTCGCGCTTCGCGCGAAACAAATTATTTATTTTTTACACGCGTATCAACAGAATATTTTTTTTCAAAATTAACATTATTTTTTGGGGCAGAAAGCCTCATTCAGAAAATTTTTTTTCATCATTTTGGCAGCCAAAATATTTTTTTCACATAAAATCAGATCCAAAATATTTTTTTTAGAAAAAAACCATAGCCCCCCCCCCCTTCAAGTTAAATGGTCGGTCCCTAATCCTAAGGTATCTAAGTTTACAATTCCTAAAATTGATCAGGGTCAAGTGATGAGAAATTATGGAATATAGAACATTTTGTTTTTGATACTGACTTTATCACGGCCAGAATCAAGTGAGCCCGTTAGGGCGAGCTTGATGCGTTACGCCGTGATAAAGTCCGTATCAAAAACAAAATGTCCTATATTTCTTTTATCGGTAATTCACGAAATGATCAATAAAACTGTAAATTAAGTGAAAAAAAAGTGGAAAACAGCTGAAATTTCTATTTTAGCAAAGTTAATCTATTGTTAATTGCAATATTTTTTATGGATTCTTCATTCAACGTATTACACGTATGAACACGACAAACAGTACAGAATATGACGTCAGCATAGCAACCCGCGCGTGACGCCTTCACAGTGACCTAATAATTTGGTGATAATGTACAGTTCGGTGATACTGAGATTATCAGTCTCTGTAGATCAAAGCAAATTCATACAAATTACCGATAAATACTAGTTTCAGTTCATCAAACAGTGCTTCATCTAAATCCAATAGTTGGAAGCAAGGATTATCTTCTGGCAAGTTACAAACCAATAAAGTTGATAAAGATACTAGTGGCAAGGAGAAGACTGGAAGGACTGGATGGGGTTCCTGTCGAGGCTCCAGAAAGAATGATAGCTGACTACAAGGTAGGTCAGAATTTGCAACTTCAGTGTGTAAAACCTGGGATTCCGGTTGGGGGTCGACTTCAATATTTTCTAAAAAATTGGCAACAAATAACTTCGGATCGATGGATTTTGGAAATAATCCAGCAGGGGTACAAGTTAGAATTTCTTCACAAACCTCTTTGGACAGGCATTCGGGAGACAAAAATTTCTGGGGAAAATCAAGAAATTTTTATGAAGGAAATAAATTCTATGCTAGAAAAAGGGATATATAAAAAATAAATTTCCCGGAATCTCTGACAGGTTTTTACAGCACCTTATTTCTGGTCCCGAAAGAGGCCTGTGACAAATCTAAAACCACTAAATGCCCTATTTAAAGAAAATCCATTTCAAGATGGACACAAAGCAAAAGGTCATAAACTTAGTGAAACCAAACGACTGGGCAATTTCACTGGATCTCAGCGATGCATATCAGCATGTTCCAATACATCAGAATCATTGTGCTTACATGAGATTTCGTGTAAAGGGTCAATGTTATCAATGGAGGGCAATGTGTTTCGGCCCAACATTTGCCCCAAGAATTTTTTCCAAATTAGTTTCAGTTGTGGCAGCATTTCTGAGAGCCCATAATGTGAGATTAGTGGTCTATTTGGACGATTGGTTCATAACCAACCAAAACAAATATCTGCTGTTAAAAGATCGACAGAAATGTCTGGATCTTTTGATATCACTAGGTTTTCTGATCAATGTAGAGAAATCAAGCCTTATTCCGAGTCGAAGGATAGTGCTCCTGATGAGGAATTAGTTTCCGAAATGGCCATACAGCTCATTAAAATTATTGCAGTTGGAGTTAACATATTTGTTATGGTCTCATGTGCATTTACTCCATATCCTTTCGTAAAATATAACATATCTTGGGGAGTGTTTTATTTGGATCAAGGGTTTGTGAAACCAACTCAAGAGAGAATAGAAAAATTACAAGTATTGGATCTATGTCACGGACACAATACAGCTCTAGATTTTTTGAAACTGTTGGGAGTAATGGCTTCTTACATAGAGCTGATTCCCAATGCATGTCTTTTTATGCGTCCAATTCAGTTACATCTATTGAGTTTTTGGAATCCGAGTTCAAAAGATACGACAAAAAAGATTCCAGTTTCATAACATCTGATATCTCATCTGTCGTGGTGGAAAAATTCAGTAAACACGCAGAGAGGCCGATCTTTAGTATCACCTCAAACAACTGTCACAATCACGACAGATGCTTCGATGTTTGCGGTGTGATAACTAACGACCAAAAGACTTTTCTAATAGTATATACCTCACTGGTAAGTATTCCATTTAGCATTATATAAAATCTCAACTTGAGATTCAAATTGTATCATTTGAACTGTATTGAGAAGATATTTGGTTTGTCGAAATGGCCAATGTAGAGACTACATTTACACTAACTGTTTTTATTTCAAATATCTGCGAGAGTTACCTGTTACCATACAAAATTATCTACTACAAAGATTTTAGCAAAATCCTTCTTGTTTTTATAAGTAGCACACCCAACGTATAATTGTTCATTACTTTTGAAGCTAAGAGACATTGGTAATTCTATTCCTATCTCCTTGGTATTGCAGTGTGTAATGATTTCTCCATCACAGTTCAGTATGTGGAGGGTGTGGTTGATTGAGTCTGCCACCACAAAGTTATCTGATTGAGTTGTTACAATTCCCCTGGGTTTAAAAAAATTCTCACTATCATAAATATTTGAATTACCATTGTATATGTTGCTGACCCCACGCCCTACATGCAATACAACCACCCTCCCTCTGCCATCATCAGATACCCAGTCTATAACAGCAATGTTATTGTTACTGTTACTAGTTATACGACCAGGATATGTAAATAAAGGATTGTTATGACAGTCATATTGGAAAACTTTCTCCTGCTTTCCTTCCTGGTCCATTACTATAACCTGTCTGGGTCCCGTTGCTGGAAAGGCTGGTCCTGCATCTTTTGCCGTAATAATAATTTGATTTTTAGCTGTGTAGTGAACACATGTTGTAATTAATGGTGAAACATTGTATTGGGTATCCTTCTCTTCATTGGAATCAAGTGGCATTACCTTAAGACTTGAAGAGTCTGTGACAGAGAGAAACAGATCACCTGAGTCAAGAAGTGTCATGTCTTGCACATGTAGGTCGAGTTGTGATATGACCCTCAAGGTATCTTCTGCTAAAGCCACCTTCTGGAGTACTGGCGAAAAATCATTTATCCAAACGGAACCATCTGGACAAGGTACAATATTGAATATACCGTTTAAATTTGTTGTATACTGTTTTGCAATGTGGAGATCAGTTTTGTACGGGAGGGTAACATTCTCAAGTTTCCCATAAAGCTTTAAAATATCAGGTATTGCACCAGTCACAAACTTTTGGATACTTTTAAATTCAGTTTTAAGGGGCGGAATTTTGATTTTCATCGAATTTAACAACGATTCAGTGAAAACGTTTTCAACATCGTTAAAATTGAGGACTTTATCTACTCTGTCATTTTGTTCTTTGAGTTTATTCTGAGTTTCTCTTACTTTTTGTTCCTCTTCATCGAGAGATTTTGATAAAGTTTCCCAGTTCTGATCAAGCTCATCTAGAAGTTTGTTTGTATGTTTTTTAATTGCATCTACTAAATCTTTTTCACGAGATGCTATATCCTGCTTAGCTTTGTTATAGCCTTTGTATCCCAGGAATTTTACTTGCTTTAGATTTCCATGGCTGGAACTTAAAGTCTGCAACCTTTTGTTCATATTTAGTTGTTCACTCTTTATTCTGTCCACTTTATTATTATATTCTTCACTGATTTCACAAAATTTATGTTTCTTATGAGTTTTGGCAACACATGTCTCACAAACGAGTTGGTCACATGTCTTGCAGTATAAAAAGCAGTTTTTTTGCATATGCTCACCACACTTAAGCTTCTTAAACTCAACCTTAGGAGGACCAAGTTCTGCTTTGTCTTGATGGATATCCTTGATATCAATGAGACTATGGTCCTCGGCAGATGGAAATTTTGGATGGACTTTATCCTGACATCTTTGACACATCAGTAATCCACAGTCTAAGCACTTCCATTTAATTTTAGGTTCAATTTCACAAAGTTGGCATACTGAAGCAGTCTGTCCTTTTATATCTGATGCAATTGACTCTTGCAATGAAGTCATTTTTTTCCTTTTTTTTTTGTTTGTTGGTTTGTTTGTTCGTTTGTTTTTGTTTTTTTTTTTAAATAAATCTTCCCAATTCACTTTTTATACTCTCTAACTCTTTTAAAGGCTTATTTGATTGGTTATCATATTTTTCGCCCACCCTGATATATTGATTTTCTGGAAATTTCACAGACGATCTGTATATATGTACAGTCGATGGAATCTCATTTTCACACAATTGTAATACTTAACCTATTTTTTTTTGTTTATTTGGGAATCATTTTTGCATTGTACAACATAATTACGAATGATTTATTAAAAGAAAGGTTTTTTTTTGGTGTAACAATTTTTTCTTTAATGAACAATGAAAGGATATGGAGTAAATGAACATGAGACAAAGTCTAAGCAAATACATTGTAAAACAAAACAATGGAACAACACTTTTATTGTTGTTCTTCATCTTGAAGTAACCATGAAGCCTTCAACAATGAGCTTTGCTCTTACTTCATAGTGAGTTCAAGACGGCCCCTTGCATCGTTTTTGAGCGGAATTCCGTTTGCTAAATGTCGAGCAACGCTACATCCATGTTTTTTTGTGGTCATGGATGTGGGATCGTCAACAAACATCAATTTATCTAGCAAAATGCTCTTACAATCACTCTCATCCGTTGCCCGACAAAAGCACTAGAAGTGTCCTAAGTTTGTATATATTTGATAAAAGAAAATTTCAATTCTAGGTAAGTAAGTGATAACCGAACCGTCAGTCAAAAAAACGAATAATCCAAAACTATTACATGAAGCTTGTTTCTCAATACATGGGATTTGCAAGGCATACTGCCTATCTAATTTTATTAGGTAAATAAAAATCACAAGAAAGTGACTTAAACTAAAATAAATTTGAGCCATCTATTAAATGCATTGAAAAGATTGCACTCATAACCTGAGTTTGGTTTGTAACATAAACCAATTGAGATGTATGTTTCCTGTTGTTGAAGTGATGTGTTGAAATTGTACTTTAGACTAGTATTGAAAATTGATTCACAAGTAGAGTTTTTCCTCTATATTGTTTAACAAAAGGTGTTAATATTCCTGGACATACATCTACACACAAGTTCAATTGTTTCCATGTAGAATGAAAAAAGGTTGTGTAGGTGTTAATACATGGGTAATGATAAGGAGTTTGGTTTAGGATGTTCTTTCAACATATTAACTGTGTTTGAGGACGACCATTTAATTTTCTGTGGTTGGGTTGGGGGGCTTGGGCGATTTTGTATATAAATAGTTTAATCTTGATGTCAATGAAAATAAATATTCCTACCCTAGATTTCATGAAAGTAAACAATGCTTTTAGTGGAGCAAACATGCTTACTCTTCCGGAGCACCTGATGTCACTCTCGGTTTTTTTGGGAGTTCACACTGTCAGTGGTTTTAGTTTTTTGTGTTGTCTTGTATATCAAACTGTAAAATTTTAATTTTGTCTTCGTTGGTGATGTTCATGCTACTGGTTTGTCCTGGTTAAAGTTTGAATACTCAAGAGACTTACAACAGCTTTTCAAATTTTTACCTTGGTACTGTTTGAGGGTTAGAGTAGTAACACGTATCATGTATTTTTATTGGTTTTGTCTAAGGGTTAGAGAAAATGGCAGTTCCAATCAGCCTCAAATCAGAACTTTCAATCAATATATACCTCACTGATCGCGTGACGGGTGTCACTACTGGAGCAGGACATGCTTACCCTTCCGGAGCACCTGATGTCATTCCCGGTTTTAATAGGAGTTCACACTATCAGTGCTTTAGTTCTTAATGGTGTCTTTTTATTTCCGTGCATTGTGTTTTTCTCTGTTGTCATTTTTGCCCTGGCTTCGATTTTTGTGATCATCACCTCCCTTTTTCCTTCGGTATTCTACTGCCTTGTTTAATTCTAATTTGAAGAATATTTTTTTATGTTGCAAATGCAAATAAAAAATTTGATGTGACATTTGGTGAAAATGAATAATTTGTTCGAGATTTCGAGAAAATAAATAAATTTTCTAGCCTAAATCGCCCAAGCCCTTCCCTGAAAATCAAATGGTTGTCCCATTACGTGTCAGTTAAGTTACATTTTACATTTTGCTGTATTGCCCTTTTTGGCACATTGATAGAACAATAGCTAATAAAAGTGGTCTAAGGATCGTTATAAGCTTTCACTTACCGAAACCAATATCAATTTTTTTTCTAATCTGTAATGTAAACTATTCACCTGCTTACACCTTGATTAGTACTGCATCTCCATGACCTGATTTTTCACTTGAGTAATTTATTAAATTTTGCAAATTTCTCAACAAATATAAATTAAGTATATGTAAGAACATGATAATCCCCTTCTTCATGATTAAGTACGAGCTTACGAGTACTTAATCGCGAAGGAGGGGATTATCATGTTCTTACAAATTAAGAACGAGACTTTCAAATGTATTTATTCTTTAATTAGTACTTGAGTAGCAGAATCAACATTTTGTCATGCCTGTTTAACCAAGCACAAATTAATTAGATTTATTGACATTATGTAACCACCTGTCCTAGTTATATGAAGTTTAGGCATGTGCATGCATGATAAATGAAATGATATGAAGTAAATGTACTTGAGACAAAGTCTCTATAAATACATGGTAAAAACAAGCAAAGGAACGACGCTTTCATTGTTGTCTTCATTTTGAAGTTACCATGAGGCCTTCAACAATGAGCTTTGCTCATACCTCAAAGTAACTTCAAAACGGCCCCTAGCACCGGTTTGAGCGGAGTTGTTTGCTAATTGTCGAAGAACGCTACATCCATGTCTTTTCATGTCATAGATTTTAAAAGGTTATGTTGCAAAATAGTTATTTGTCATATGAAATAGACAGAATAAGTATTTTTGTGCGGATGTGTTACCTGATTTACAATATTTGGATGGTAGTGATAAACAGTTGTGATTCTGAGCTCCATTGTTTCAGCATATTTGGAAAATATTTATATCCGAAATATTTTAGATTTCGAGAGATTTTTAATTATTTTTTACATTTATTTGATCGAGAGGTAACTCCTTGAAACATGTGTACAGCATAAAGAAATGTACTGTTTGTTATTCAAACTTCGGTATTTTTGTATTTTGTCGCTCTTTTTTTATATCAGGTAGTCATTTAGGATTCACATGATCAAGTTTTGGACGTTGTATATGAAATTTTCCTTTAAAAATGTTGAGAGCTTCACAGAGCCAAAATAATTTATGTAGTGCTTTCAAAACATATTTTCCTGAAACATCTATAATTTCTTTACACAACTGTCCCCCTTCCAAAAAATTGGTCTGAATAATTCTATGATACTTTTAGTGTTGATGGTATCATTATTGCCTGTTTGTGTGTGTGTGAGTGTGTGTGTGTTTTCAGATTTTGATTGGGTTTTATGTTCAAGTAAATTTGAAATATGTCAACAGTTGCTTGGGCCCTCATCGGGTTGAAGTTGCCCTATAATTTTCATTTGTCCGTCCTTTTTAGTATTTCTTTCCGACAAAGATTTCTTGGCTTGTATCAGTGGAAATAATTTGAAATTTGGCGTGAAGTTTTAAAATTATGAGTTGTATCATTTAAAACAATGAAAGGGTATGAAGTTAATGCATATGAGACACAGTTTCTAGAAAAACATAATTTAACCAAGCAATTGAACAACACTTTTATTGTTGTTCTTCATCTTGAAGTCACCATGAAGCCTTCAACAATGAGCTATGCTCATGCTCATAGTAAGTTCAAGACAATCCCTAGCACTGGTTTGAGCGCAATTCGTTGCTAAATGTCGAGCAACACTACATCTTCTCTTTTGTTCATGGATGTTCATGTAAACAGGAGTGTGATTCTTTCGTCGATTCGTGTATTCATGAGGGTCAGTAATATACTTCTGCTTAAGCTAATATCTGGTAATTTCCGCATGTCAATGATTTGAAAATAGCGATTTCAAATTTTTGATCACTTCCTGTTAGCCGATACTTTGATTTTGACAACATACCAAATTTTAGTAAAAGAATTATTGTCTTGTATCAGTAGAAATGATTTGAATTTGTCTGACACTTTTAAGTAACAAGTTGTATTGTCTTCCCGGATTTGACAATACCGATTTTGACTTAATCCTAGACTGGCTGACTGACAGTGTGTCGCATCCTGTGTACAGAGCAAGACATGCTTACCTTTCCGGAGCACCTGATATCAGTCTTAGTATTTATGAGAGTTCACACTGTTGGTGCCTTGGTTTTAAATGCTGCGTCTTGTTGATTTCAGCAAGTTTGATTTTGTCGGGCAGCCACTTCCTGTTTGCTTATATTTTATTTTTGACCAAAAAACCGTATTTTATTGAAGATTGTTTGGCTATTATAAGAGGGAATGGTTTAAAATATGGTCTGTAGCTTTAAATTTTGCGTTGAATCATTCAGGATTATTCCAGGGCTGTCAGGCATCAACTTCCTGCTTGCTTATATTTTCAACGATAACACATATTTTTGTAAAAAATTTCCTTGACATGTATTTGTTGGATTTTTTTATATGAATCTGAAGCTTGTTAATTATGACGTGTAATATGTATGTGATTAATTGGTCTTCTTAGTGATTACATACCGTTACCAATACTTTATTTTTCTGATTTTTAACCCGAAACCATAGTGTCTTTATGTTTATTTTTTTGAATCATTTGATATTTAGTCTGAAGCTTGGCAATGATAAGTTGTAATGGGTATGTACTTTTATATACTTTCTCAGTCATTAAAGGTACTATACAGACTCATTGTTGATTCCTCTATGTTATGGTGCCGGTGATGAAAAGTTGAAGACTGACATTGTTTTAAAAAAGGATGGGAAAACATTTTCACATGATTTCTGGTTTATTTTTAGGTAAATCAAAAGCTCTCCGGGCTTTGCGAAGACCGATTAGGATATTTATATTCCTTTCAGATATATAAAGCTGTATATCTCTTTCAACTATCGAGCTTTTTTGCCCTTGAAAATAAAATCTTAACAATTGTAGCTGAAAAAAAAACAAGATATCTTGAAGTCGCTTAAGCAAAAATGTGAATGTCAATCTTAATATGTCGTGCTTGGCGAGAATTATTTTTGGATTGCAGTTTTCTCTCTCAAAGTCATATTGTGGTAACTTACAGACAATATTATCTTATTGGCAATTATTACATCTTATGTGCTCCACCATCTTCAAAATTGTATATTTTTTGCATGCGCATAATTTATGCAGAAACTAAATTCACAGTTACTTTGGTATTTAGTTATTTGTTACCACTGGGTCGATGCCACTGCTGTTGTACTGTTAGTCCGCGAGGGTATTCACCAGTCCAGTAGTCAGTACTTCGGTGTTGACCCGAAAGCCGATTCTATTTGGAGCCTTACAATATTTAATTTTTTGTAAATTTTGTTGAAAACTAAGGAGTATCTCCCTCATGCAAAGCTCTGTCCTTGGCTGATTTTGGCTTTACATTTAGATCATATTGGTTATTTCTTATCTATCAGTTTTTAAACATCTTTGAGTTTATGGTTTTCCAAAAGTTTAGATTTTATCTGCACTGAAAAAATCATAAGTTGTCGAAATGCGCATATGCAGAAACTAATTTCACAGAAACTTCGGTATTTAGTTATTTTATTACAAATTTGGTTACCACAGAAAATTATCAACTACATAGATTTTAGCTGGATGTTTCTCGTTTCTATAATTAGAACACCCAATAAGTAAGCGTTCTGTACCACTGAAGCTAAGAGAATACGGTGATTCTATCCCTGTTTTCATGGTATTGCAGTATGTAATGATGTCTCCCTCACTGTTCAATATGTGTAGCGTATTATTTGTTAAGTCTGTCACAACGAAGTTATCTGATTGAGTGCTTACAACTCCCCTAGGCATAAATAAATTCTTACCCTCATTAACATGAGGATGACCAGTGTATATGTTTCTGACCCCACCCTCTAGATGTATTATAACCACCCTCCCTCTGAAATCATCAGCTAACCAGTCTATAACTGCAATGTTATTGTCACTGTTACTAGTAATAAAGGATGGATAAGTAAATAAAGGATTGTTATGATTGTCATATTGGAAGACTTTCTCCACTTGTCCTGCCTGATCCATCACTGTAACCTGTCTTGGCCCTGTAGCTGGCCAGGTTTGTCCTTTATTTTTTGCAGTGATGATAACTTGATTTTTGTTAGTTTTGTGAACACCTGCTGTTAGTAAAGGTGATACATTGTACGGAGTATCCTTCACTTCATTGGAATCAGCTGATATAAGTTTAAGA
This sequence comes from Modiolus philippinarum, assembly GCA_002080025.1. Classification (NCBI taxonomy): domain Eukaryota; kingdom Metazoa; phylum Mollusca; class Bivalvia; order Mytilida; family Modiolidae; genus Modiolus; species Modiolus philippinarum. The sequence goes on along the minus strand of MJUU01046259.1, from coordinate 24,694 downwards.
CTTGCAGACTGCCTTACGGACAGAAGTAGATCGCCTGAGGAAAGAAACGTCATATCTATAACATATAGATCAAATTGCGATATGACCGTCAAGGTATCTCCTTTTGAAATCACCCTCTGGAGAGCTTCTTGCCAAAAACTATTTATCCATAGAGAATCATCTGAACAAGATACAAGAGAGGATATTCCACTCAAATTTCTTGTATATTGCTGTGCTATGTGGAGATCCGTTATGTAGGGAAGTGAAATATTCTCTAGTTTTCCACATAGTTTTGAAGTGTCCGAGATATCAACAGCCACCAACTTTTGATTAATTTTAAATTCAGTTTTAATAGAAGGAATTTTGATTTTCATCAAAGTCAACAATGAGTCAGAAAACACCTTCTCCACATCATTGGTTCGAAGAACTTCATCGACAATGTCATTATGCTCTTTGAATTTGTTCTTAACTTCTTTCACTCTTCTCTCTTCTTCGTCAACAGATCTTGATAAAGTTGTCCAGTTCTGATCACTTTCATCGAAAAGCTTATTTGTATGTTTCTTTACAGCATCTATTAAAGCTTTTTCGTGAACTGTTATGTCCTGCTTAGCTTTATTATAGCATTTATACCCAAGGAATTTGACTTGATTTAGTTTGCTTTGGCTTATACTAAGATTATGTAATCCTTTATTCATATTTATTTGTTCACTCTTTATTTTGTCCACTCTATTTTTGTATTCTTCACCAATCTCACAAAATTTATGTTTCTTATGAGCTTTAGCAATAACACATGTATCACACACAAGTTGGTCACATGACTTACAGTATAAACAGCAGGTTTTTTGTGTATGCTCACCACACTTTAACTTCCTAAAGTCAAGTTTGGGACCAGGTTCTGCTTGGTGTTGACTGATATCCTTGATATCTATGATAGTATGGCTCTCCGAGTATGGAAACTTTGGATGGACTTTATCTCGACATCTTTGGCACATCATCAATCCACAGTCTAAACACTTGCATTTAATTTTGGATTCAGTTTCACAAAGTTGGCAGACTAAAGCAGTTTGTCCTTTTATGAGTGTTGTAGACGACTCCTGCAAAGAAGCCATTTTTATGTTGTTTAATTAAAACTTCCCTGTTTCACTTTATAAACATTGAAAACCCCTTATAAAACTAAAAATGCGTCATAATTGGTTCTTGTATATATCTAGTTAACGTCCTGAGAGGATGATATCCTGATAATTTTCATAGGCAATCAATATATATATATATATATACATTAAAGATTCCGTCAATTTTAAGTTTTATAGTTACTACTTTTGGGTCAATAAACCACCATTTCCATCTGTTTTCAACTACATTTTCAGTGGCATGTAAAAATAATTGCAACTTTTTCAAGCATTCATTTCAAGTCTCAGTTTCAATAATTATGCCATATACCTGGTTTATTGACAAGTTTTCAGAAAACAGGCAAAGTTAAAAGTTTAATGTGGCTATAAGCTGTGAAGACTGTACAGAGAACATATATCGCCCAATTCCAAATAAGAAGGTATCGGAGGAATATTTAAGCAGTAGATCTATCAAAATGATTGTGTTGCTAATGATATTTTGAATTATCGGGTTTGACCTGAGTTAGAGGGAAAGTAAACATGTGAGCTTGTGTTATGAAAGTGTCATTACTTTCTGAAAAAAAAATACAACGAGGAATTGCAATACATGCTGTTTGAGCTAAAGCTTAGATTCTTTTTTAAACAAATCAATTTATAAGTTCGCCCCATAGAAAATACAATTTCTATTAAATAACATTCTAAATTGTTTTGTAACACAGTGTGATTTCGGAGATTATATACATAAAAGAGGTATTGTTGAAGATTACATTAAAGTTAGGGTTCGTTAAGGTCATAGCTTAGGATTATGGTTAGAGTACCAAAGTGTAGGACTTAGGGTTGAGGCTATGGTTAATGTAAGGCTTAGGAATACATACATTCTTTTGTGTAAGATGAAATACACTATTTGGGGTATGGTTAGGATAATTCATATCAATAAGGTTATGTTTGGAATTATATTATCAGTATAATTTATGGTAGTAAGGGTAGGGTTGAAGTTGTAGCGTTAGTATATTGGTATTGTTAAAGTTGGGTTTATGTATGGTTGGTTGAGGAGTTGGTTGAATTAGGGTAAAAGTTAGACAAGGTGAGAAGGCTTGGCTTAAGGTTAGAGTTGGGTTTGGATTAGTTGAGATTGATTCGTTATAAAATTAAGGGCTTTGGTTATACAATCAGTTTAATGGATAAGTATGACTTAGATCACTTGGATTAGAATCACATATATCTTTAGGATTAATGATTGGATTATATTCATCATTTGGGTTAAGGTTAGGCAGGGGTAACGTTCATTATAAGGGTTTTAGGTTTAGGATCGTTCCTGATAGAATTATACATCATAACGTTATGTTTAAAATATCATGCATCATTACGGTTGGATTTAAGATTCAGGGTTATGTTTATGAATTGGGTTAGTAAGATAAAGGTAAGGGTCGGAATAAGGGCTAGGATCAAGGTTAAAGTAAGGGGCAAAATTGGTTTAGGGCTTAGATATTTATAAGTATTGGAGATTGTGCTAGTATTAGGGTTAAAGTTAAATTAGTGTTAGGTTAAGATTTAGAGTAAGTAAGGGTTAGTGAAGGTAGAGTTAATGTTGAAATGAGGTTAGGGTTAAGGTTATGGTTATAGCTTAGGAATAGTTCAAGGGTTAGAGGTGAGGTTGTGTTAGTATTAAATTATTATTAATACTTAGGTTAGGGTTTAGTTAAGTGCTGGTAAGTAATGTTAGATATCGTTATGTATTATGATTAGGGTTAGTAAATAGGATGGTTCAGGATTATTGTTGGGTTAGGATAAGGGCTTAGAGCTCAAATTCCAGGTAAAGGTGATTAAGGTAAGGTTAAATGTTAGTGGTAGGGAAAGCTTAAGATTAAATTGTGGTAAGGGTTAGGTTAGGGTTAAGGTTGGTTTAGTGCTAGTATAAGGTAACGGTTAGGACTTAGGGTTAAAGTTACGTTAGTGTTATGTTGAGAATTAGAGTAAGCAAGGGTTAGTAAGAATAAGTAAGAGTTAGTGTAAGGGTTATGTTAAGATTAAAAGAATAGGCTTAAAATTGGTTTACTACTTAGGAATAGGTTGTGTTAAGGTTAAGCTTGACATAGGGTTAGGGTAAGGCTAGGCTTAACATTGGTTTACAATTTAGGAATTTATTGTGTTATTATTAGGTTAGTTAGATTTAAGGTTAGGATTTAGAATTAGAGTGTATATTGGTAGAATTAGGTTTGGCTAGGACTAAGGGTTCGATTTAAGTAAGTATTAGCTTTTGGATTAGAGTAAGAAAGGGTCAGTAAGGGTTATGTTACGGTTGAAATGAGGTTGTGTAATTATTAGGTTATGGTTAGAATATAATGTTAGAGCTCATGTCTATGTTAAGGGCTCACTGTTAGTAAATGGGTGATTAGCTTAAAGGTAAGGGTTAAGAGTTAGTAAAAGGGTTAGGGTTAAAAAGTTAGTAAAAGGGTTAAGTTCGAGGTTGTTACAGAGCTTAAGAATAGTTTAGGATTCGACGTTGTGTTAGTATTAAGTTAGGGCTTGATTATTATGATAGTGCTTATGTCTAGGTTAAGGGCTAAGTGTTGGTGTCAGTGTGAATAACTTAGAGGTATTGGTTAAGATACTAGTAATAGGGTTAGGTTTCTGTAAGGTTAAGGTAAGAGTTATGGTGTAATGTAAGTGATAAGGTCTAAGGTTATCATTAAGGGTTTGAAGTCAGGATAAGGGTGAAACTTAGTGAAGTTAGGGTAAGGTAATCGATATTTTAAAAGAAAAAAATAGTATGACATTCAAAAATAGAAAAAAAAGAAAAATAACTATAATAGTTAGAAATAAATAACAGAATAACATTCAAATATAAAAATAAATAAATAAAGAGTTGTCATAGCAACTTAGCTTAGGGTTACTTGTTAGATAAAGGAAGTTGGTTATGAAATAATGTGGAAAAAGGGAAATAATTCTACGAATTGGATGAAAAAATGGCGGGAAGGCTAAAATGGCGACAAAGGGGAAATACCTCTAAGGATTGGATGACAAATGGCGGGAAATCTAAAAATATCAGGCGACAGTATAGATATTAGGCAGGTAAGGGGAAATAACTCTAAGAATTGGATAAAAAGGGAAATAATTATGAAATAAATAGGAAACAATAATAAAAAAACCAATAGAAGAATTGAATGAAAAAGGGAGATAATTATGTAATATAATAGGAAACAAAAAAAGTAACCCTCATTTTGCCATATGTGGTTTTTTTTTCAAAGCACCAGGGTCTCCTCTTTCCAAAGACATATAATGCAGATGTGTGAGATTCCGTTAACCGAAAATCAAAGAATTAGTGCATGGCTTCGGAACCCTACTTTAACGTTCATGCCAGTATACTAATATGGAATCGTCACAGTGGAATTCAAATGATTGTTTGAATCCAAAATAGATGAATCAAATTTATGTAATCATGGTAGAGCTTTTACAATATAACGGTAATATTCTAAAAGATAATAAAATCCACCATAATATTTGTTCCAAAGGAAAAAATACTACATAAGATTTGTTCTATCAGAACAAATATAATAATATTTGTTCCTAACGGAAAAAAATGTTATATAATATTTGTTCCAAAAGGAAGAACTATAATGACAATGTTATCATATCTTTTCCAATGGATCTTTTGTCAAGTAGAACAAATATATGTTTACAATATGAACAAAATACAAATAAATTGTTCCTCGACTTTCTCATCTCTCATCTCGACTTTTTCAACTCGCATCTCGACTTTTGTAACTCGCATCTCGACTTTTTTTACTCGCATCTCGACTTTGTAACTCGCATCTCGACTTTTGTAACTCGCATCTCGACTTTTTAAACTGGCATCTCGACTTTTGTAACTCGCATCTCGACTTTT
>MJUU01046257.1:192665-225806 GCA_002080025.1 Modiolus philippinarum | reverse complement strand
CATATATTGAAGATGTGCACCATGCATTTGGTTTTCTTTAATTTTGTTGTTTCTAGATTTTACTCTGTTTTAGGACTTTTGCTTGTTGGAGTCTTGAGGGTACGTCTTCATTATCCGCAACTCCTTCTCAAGGGCTTTGTATTTTTCAACCAAACTTGCAGGAATGCTTCAATATATGTTGAAGATGTGCACCATGATTTTTTTTTCTTTAATTTTGTTTTTTTTAGATTTTACGGTGGTTTTTTTGACTTTGTCATTTTAGCTTATTGGAGTCATGAGGGTACGTGACCATTATCCGCAACTCCTCCTCAACGGCTTTGTATTTTTAAACCAAACTTACAGGAATGCTTCAGTATATGTTGAAGATGTGCACCATGAAATTTTTTTTTCTTTAATTTTGTTTTTCCAGATTTTATGCTACTTTTGGACTTGTTCACTTCAGCTTATTGGAGTCATTTTTTTATATTTGTTTTATATAAATAGTCAGGATTTTACATTACCCTCTACACTACCACCTGACCAGGGTGTCTGAGGGTTTAATTGAATACAACCGACTATTTACAATTTTCTTTTTTTTTCAAAGTAAAATATCAGTAATAATTTTAATTATAAAACTCTTTCATTCCTCCCGTAGGGACCCATTCACTCATATTTACATACTTGGTATAAACATAATATACAACAAGTGCTATTTCATAATACACTTTGCATCTAAATTGTTGCTGTTACTGTGAATTCATACCATAATTAAAAGAAAAAAAAATGTATTATTCTGGTTAGGTTAAGTAAAAATTTGATTTATTGGAGCCCAAAACTTTCTATATGAAACCAAACAATTATTCTTCTTTGCAACAGATTCCTCAAGAGATTGATACCTCTTGATTTTACAAATCAATCCCCTTATATTTGGTATTATACTATTTAACTTACACTTATAAATATAATTTTTCGAAATGATAAATACCAAATTTAAAAACATTATTTGTGTGTCCTAATAAGACTTGAATTTTTTCTGAGGAAAAATCAACAAAATGTAGTCTCAATAATCTAGACAGTTGTTCCCACAAATCAGATATTATTGGACAATCAAAAAATAAATGTTCCAGTGTCTCTTCATGTATTTTACAAAAAGTACATAAATTGCTATTTACCAGCTTAATTTTATATAAGAATGAATTAGCGGCTACTGTTCTTAAAAGAAGTTTATACTGGAAATTCTTTAAATATACATTACTACAAGACTTGTGTAAAATAAAAAAGTATTTCGGCCAGTCTGTAATCTCAATTCCTAAAGTCTGCCCCCATTTTAGAAATTTCTCAGTCGGAAGCTGCACATGATTATTAACCAGCTGCTTATACAAAAATTTAACTTTCATCTGCTCTAATATCTTTTCTAGAAATCTATCAGATGGTACAAAATTTACAGGGTTAACACAGGTATGTTGTTTTAATTTATCTTTCATCCATCTGAGAATACCAGCAATTAAACTATGATAATTTAGGAAGTTATTTGTGCCAGTCTGTTGACTAATTTGAAGGACTGGAAGAATTTTTTTGTATCAAAATTCAAAATATCCTTAATAAATTGTATTCCATATTCTTTCCAATTTAAATACTGAGTGATTTGATCTGTATTTACAAAATATAGAATATCCAGGGAAAGAATATCTTCTGATGAGTCTTTTACCAGTGGTTTAACAATAGAAAAACAATTCAAAACATCTTTCCAAAATGGATTTTTCAAACAATTTGGTATATCTTTTAATTTATCTTTTTGTAGATGGAGAACTCTCTCACCTCCATATTGCTTAAATTCAAGTAAAAAAATGTTTTGCCAGTCTCCATTTACATTTTCAAAAAACCATTTGATCCAGCTGATCTTAAGATACAAACAAAAAGACTGTAAATGTACCATCTTCAAACCACTCCCTTTAAAATCTGCAATAAGAGTTTTTCGTTTAATTCTGTTTTACCATTCCAAATAAAGTTAAAAAACAGAGAGTTTAATTCGTTTATTTTACACTCAGGTAAATCAGGTAAAGCTGTCAAAAGATGCACTATCTTAGATAATGCCAAACTTTTAATCACTGTAATTTTTCCAAGCATAGTTAGTTTTCTATGATGCTAGCTTTTGAGAATAGATCTAACTTCTTTAATCTTTTTTTCTACATTTATATTCAGAATTCTATTCAAGTCAAGCGAAAATTCTATACCTAGTAATTTAAAATTGGAGCTTGACCAATTCAAATTGAATTCTGGACATAACACCTGGTCGGAATACTTTTTGTTCCCAATCCACACAGCCCTAGTTTTGGATGCATTCATTTTCAATCCAGATATTTTATAAAAAGAATCAAAACATTGTAACGTGGATTTCAAGGAATGACTACCACCATCAAGAACAAGGAATGTGTCATCAGCATACTGACTGATGAGCGATTCCTTATCATTGATTGTAATCCCTCTAATATTAGGATCGGACTTCATTTTCATTGAAAGAAGTTAACCCCAAGTATAAATAAATATGGTGAAAGTGGATCCCCCTGTCTACAGCCACGTTCTTAATTAAAGTAACTTGATATATTACCATTATTTATAACACAGCTTTGTGCATTTTTATAAAAAGTCTCAAACCATTGACAAAAGGACGGACCAAAATTGAAACTATTCAAGGTTTTCAATAAAAAATTCCATTCTATTGAATCGAATGCTTTTTCGAAGTCAATTAGAATAAGTAAGCCAGTGACATCATGTTCCTCAAGATAATGCATGATATCAAATAAAATCGTGTATTTTCTCCTATAAAACGCCCCTTCATAAACGCTTTTTGAGTGTCACTGATTATATTTGGTAAAACATCTTTTAATCTATTTGCAATGGCAGCTGAAGCTATTTTAATATCTGTAGTCATTAGACTGATAGGTCTCCAGTTACTTAGAGATCGTCTATCTTTACCGTGTTTTGGAATACATGTAATAATACTCTGGTACTGAAATTGTGAAAATTGTTTATTTTCATATTCAAAATATATAGATCTGTATATAAAAGGCCCAAGATCTTTCCAAAAAAGTTTATAAAAATCGACTGTATACCCATCTGCTTATTGGAGTCTTGGATATGTCTCCATTATCCACAACTCCTCCTAAACAGTTTTATATTGTTCAACCAAACTTGCAGAAATATTTCAGTGTATATTGCAGATGTGCACCATGTATTTTGTTTTTTTTTCTCTCTTTTCATTTGATTCCAGAATTCCATAATATCATTGAACTCGCACTTTAGGTTATCGAGTCTTATGTGATGCCTCCTTTTTCCTCAATTCCTCACAAACGGCTTGGTATTTTTCTATTAAACTTGGAGGAATATATGCTTAAGTATATAATATAGATGTGTAACATTGACTTTGTAATTCTATTTCAAACTCGGGAATTCTTAAATATATATAGTGCAGGCGATACATGTGTTCCGTGGAACACCCATGCATTTTCTTAAAATATTATACATTATACATAGCAAAGGAAAGAATAAAAGCTCTTGGTATATTTTAAGTAGATTTAATACTGTCAATATATCTCTAAATATCGGGCTTCGCCACTATATCACTTACTACATATATTTTACAGGATTAAAAGATTTAAAATATATATATGTCTGGTTAAATGTTGTCGTCTTCACCCTTTTCAATCAATATCTACATTTTTGCTTGCTATGTGTATGATCACAACTAAAGTTTAGTCCATAAAAGTGCAAAAATATAAACACCTTCTCAAATAAGGGGAAGGTCTGACAATTTTTTTACATAATTATATGATTTTAAAGGTGGGATGGCTATGTTCATGATCAGTATGAAAAAGAAAGGAAATGGGGTAAATGTCAAGGAGAGAACATCCCATATCAAGGTTAAAACGACCAAAAACAAAGCATCTAGGGGTCACCATTTGGTCTTCAACACAGTGAGAACCTCACACCATATAGTAAGCCCTAAATGGCCCCAAAAAGGTAAAAAGGTGAATAAATCAATGGAAACATACCACATCCAATAACCCAAATATCAAGAATTAAAATTTTATAAGTCAATGACCAACATATTCCTGACTTGGGACAGGCGCAAAAACTGCGGTGGGGTTAAAATCGTTTTCTTGGATCCAAACTCTCCCCCTACGTGTGGTGGATGGCTAAAAATAGATACACAAAAAGACTCACAGTAAAAATCAAACTAGAAAAAAGTCCAACTTATCAAGACGAGTACCCTTACAATGAAGTACATAAAACATGAAGACAATACACACAGGTACTGTCCGGACAAATGCTCGCAGTTACTGACAGCTAGCTAAGGACATAATTTCCGTTGACTATGATATCAAGCCTTCTTACATATGAAAATTCAATTGAAATACTTCTAAATAGATTTGGTATAACAACATCATCAATTATGAAAGAAGAACATGATATTGTGCAATGCCAAATACTGCCAATATGAAAAATTGTTTAAATTTAGTTATGGTGTAAAGCATTTAAGAGATGATCAATATTTTTGCCAACAAAAACCAGAAGTAAAGATTTAACAACAATGCTGTATTTATATCCTTTATGAATAAGAATGTTCAACGGATTAATAAGTTTGGAAGGACAATTTTTGAATTTACGCGCTTTGTAAATGATATTGCCATAGAAGTTTGGATGTGAAATGCCCTGATATATAAGAGCCCTGCATGTAGAACCAAATTTTCTTAATAAGTCAATGTATCTATAATAAAATTTAGAGAATGTTTTTATCAATTTATGATATCTAAACCCTTGATGCAGAAGTTTTTCAGTGAGACAAAGATTTCGGTCGTTGAAGTCAGAAACATTACTACAAACTCGCGCATATCGAACAAGTTGTGAAATGTAGACCCCGTAAGAAGGGGCTAACGGAACATCGCCGTCGAGATGGGGGAAATTGACTATAGGGAATGAGAAATCATCCCTTTTATCATAAACCTTAGTGTTCAACTTTCCTTGATTTATTGATATATCAAGATCAAGAAAAGGGGTATAAACACTGCTGCTATTGGATTTATTTAAAGTAAGTTCAGCAGGATAAATTTCATCTGTAAATCTAGAAAATTCAGGATTATTTAAAGCCAAAATATCGTCCAAATATCTATATGTATTGTTAAATTTATCCACAAAATGCTGTTTAGAAGGGTCCTTTTGAATTTTTGCCATGAATTGTGACTCGTAGCAATAAAGAAATAAATCTGCTATGAGAGGTGCACAGTTGGTACCAATAGGAATACCTATTTTTTGCTGATAGACTGTATCACCGAAACGAACAAAAATATTATCAAGATTCGATTTGATAGAAGAATATTCCGAGATGTTATTATTAGTCATGGATATAGATTTATAGTCATGGCACAAAAGATGATTTACATCTATAACAGATTGTGCTTATTCTAAGCGGTGAAAACACTTAATATGATTCAGAGAAGGTAAATGTTTAAAAAGGGTTGTTATTTTCAAATTTACTAAACAACGTGATAAAGTGTAGCAATTACTCAGGGGAGTTTTGCTATCACATTACGGTATCAAACCACCATTTTAACAAATCAGAACTTCGAACATTGTAAAAGTAAGTCTTTAGAATATAAAGATAGACTATGTGTTCTTGTACCTTTATCTATTTAGGTAAAGTTGAAAAATACACATTAATATATCAGGTTTATTTTAAAACGAAGATCAATTGACCAGGTGTACTTTTTGATCACTTAAAGGAAGGTATTTACCACTTACTATTATGTGCAATTTTGTGTGCCGTCATGGTATGTATACCCAACAAAATCATTTAAAACATTCAAATGGTAAACTTTAATGTTCATCACATGCACCAGAATTCTTTAACAGAATAAAAAATTGGTGGAGAACTCAGAAAAAAATGATTATATTCAGCTACTGTTTCAGTTGTCACTTCAGATTTTGTACGGTCGTCCTCATGAATAGAAAGCTTGTTACAATGTTTCTGTTTCGTTAATGAGAATAGTCATTTTTAAGTAGATCCATAGTTTTTACCGAAATTACAAACACTGACCATGACTAAAGCCGGACTGTTCATTGGCAGTCTGAAGTGTGCTTCGTTTGGAGCAGATCATGCTTTCCCTTCCGGAGCACCTGATGATACCTCAAGTTTTTCATGTGGATTCATACTGTTGGTGAATCAGTTTTTGGCGTTCTTATTGATGTTTGTTTCTTTTGTTTATATCATATTGTCTCCATTTGTGTTATGTCTGAATCGCAGTTTCTTGTTATTCGTTGTTGTTGAATTTTCTCCTTTTCGCTTTTTTGCTTCAGTATTTGTTTTAAATAAAGTTATATCTTGAGGAGCTGTGAGTTTGTACATATTGATGACAATCTAAAATGAATGAATAATATGACGGTCTTTGAAAATCATGGAAACCTAGTTAGGGTCATCATGAAAGGTTTCCATGATCATTATAGGCGTATGTTTTCCCTATATGGATGTTGTGAATGACCAAGGTCTCTACGTCTTGTGCTTTAGAAAACAAAGTTAGAACTACATGAAAAAATTCCTGCAAGAAGTTATTGAAACCTCAAGTCCGACTGCATTACTAAGTATAAACCCGTATACCTGGTACCAAAAGAAAATTACTGGGACTCAAAAATCTGTAAAAAAGAGAAGGTAGAAAAGCAGCGACGTAAGTTAATTCTATACGTAATATGGGATATTGACCGGATATTTTGCATGAATCCGTTACATTGGCTTTTGGATCAACGACAGGTTTCAGCAGACTACACTGGGCTCCCTGAACTAGCCGACAGTTTTGCGTCGAGCACACATTTACCTATCTTTCTAAAAAAAACTTCTCGCTTATTGCATTCCTTTTCAAGATGCTATTCTTGGAGTTGGAAGTTTACCTGTATTTGATTTATTTTTATGTTCATTATACTATAGGGACACGGGATAGAGAAAGGGGAGGTTTTGGGTACCCATAAAACGGTTTCACTATACTGCTAGCTTTTGCTAGTGCCGGTAGTCTGCTGGTAAAACAATGTCGCACTACGGAATAAAAATCAAATTCAAAACTTGCTGCAGGCTTTGGTAAAGAATTATCATGAATTTCAGTAGAAAACTAGCGAGAGGCCAGTATACCTGTAAAATCTTCAGGTCATTGGATCGAAAAGCCAATTTATCGTGTCATTATCCCCTATTAGTAAAGAATGTAAGTCACGTCCAATTTTTTTTTTGTTTTTTTAAAAGATTTTGACATTTTTAAAAACATTACCGTAAAAACGTGGGTGAGATATGCCCTTGGTAATAAGCTGTTCGTGAGTTGCATATTTAGATATCAAATGTTCATATCTTCTATAAAACCTCTCAAATGTGTTTATCAAGTGATGAAATCTGTAACCTCTTTCTTAGAGTTTGGATGTGAAAGTAAGGTTACGTTCATAAATGTCGTCAAGAGTAGAACAGGCGCGTGCAAATCGTACTAGTTGAGGTGTATATACTCCGTATGATGGAGCTACAGGAACGTCGCCATCAAGAAAAAGGAAATTAGTAATAATAAAATCAAAATCATCACAATATTATATATTTTAGTTTTTATTTTATCAGAGTCAACGATCAATCAAAGGATTACATCTACTCTAGCTTATGCTTTTTTATATAAAAAAATGTAAGACATAAAATATAGGAAAAATGAAAGGATATGGAGTGAATGTACATGTGACAAAAACGCACACGATACATAGAAAACTCCAGTTTATCAAGGACAGGGCTTTTATTCCTGTCTTCATCTTTGCCGATATGCCGACTTATGAAATAATTTGTCAAGAACCACACAGATTCCAATAACAAATATACCGGGGATGACCTGGACATCCTGGACTTTTGTCGAGTCGATGGGTTGATATTGCTTGGATAATCGGTATTCCAATGAACAGAAATTTTGCACCTCTGCTTACCAAATTGTTTTCGCATTCTTAAAAAGCTAAAAGGGACAATAAATTCTAACAGATTAGCATAAGCACATTGCTTAATTCTTAAATTACACCACACGATATACTGAAGACAGTCTATCACGCAATGTCACACTTTTCAACTTGTACTTACATCTTGGATATCGCAGTCAAGTGGAAAGTTAAGGTACTGCAAAAACAAAAAAGGTCAACTTTATGCTTATATCTATTTATCAAAGTTGACTAGAACTTATGACATACGTGATAAGCAAGTGGAACAATGCATTCATTGTTGTTTTGTATCTTGAAGTCACGCTGAAGTGACATTTTACTAGACTTTATATTGAATCGTTTTTCAAACTATCGGACCTCAGTTGTTTCTAGCTTAAAATGTTTATTTTGGATGTAACATTTTTACACGACCGTTTATACATGTTGGCCGTTTCGACGCACCAGGTCTAACACCTTAAGACGTTCAGGGCCTTCAGAGTTGTATCTAGTCAAGCTATAGCGAGACTTGAAAATCGGTATACCATTGGAAGAATTTAAACTTCATCAATATTCAGTTCGTTACTGGTCCATCTAACTACTCATAGTATTACCAGCCACCTCCACCAATCTACTGAATATACGTAGTTTGACGTTTTCTCACCAGTATATCAGTATACAAAACAACATTCATTCATTCCTCAAATTAAACATGTTAATTGTGTGAATATTTCTGGACCTGTGCTTGAGTTGCAGCAACAGTAGATTCTAAAGTGTTTTCCTGAAAATGTTATTCGTGTAGATTAAGTAATAAGATTTGATAACATATTTATTTTTCAGACAAAACATACACAAAATAGTACTATATATCTACAATCAGCACTTCAAAGATTCTTGTTGTCATAATGGTATTGTACAATGTAATAAATTAAGAAGAAAATGAAAAATACATCCATTAAAAATTTCTACAATTCTTGAGAACAAAATTTACAACAAGGCATTATCGTGCCGACAAAGCGTTGAATTAAAATGGTTGCATATAAATTGTTCATTGCATATATTTATGGTTGTATTTACTGAAGTGTTCAATCACCAGAAAATCACAATACAATTTATAATTACTAGGAATATAAAGCACTTATTCTTTCACTTGCATGACTCTGATAAGCCTATCCAGATATTAAGAGGACCATTGTCGCAGATTCAATGAACTTTTCAACTATGAATTTAAAGTAGATATCAATCGTTGATCAAAGCTTTAAATACATTGATAATGATGGTGATATTGAAAACCAATACACAATTACTTCGTCCGCTGTCGATGAAGTTCACCATTGCTTAATCTCATCTTATAAAAACGGATTAATTAGTCATACTTTGAAGTGACTTTGGAGTATCGTTGAATATGTAAGCACCACTGAGATATTTTGATATCCTCAGTGGTTCAAGGTTTCTAATTATTAATTAAGGAGTTTTTCTTATATCATATTCAAAACTTTTAAAGTATAATATATATGAAACATGATCGAATTTTATATGCCATCCCTCTATCCTATAAAAGAAGTACGGTTGTCAAATAATAACACTTGTCAATTGATTACCTTACTAAGCAGAACCTGATAGAGTAACACAAGGTAAAGTTTTTTCGGAAAATAGCCCAGATTTTGTGAAGGCAAATTTTAATTTTTGTTTCAATATCTTAATAGTATTAACCATTATATTTTCAATTAATTCACAACCTGTTGGATATCTAGTACATATCAGAGTCTAAAAAGAGGAGTACTGCAATTCATTTTGTTTGTATCTTATTATCTGTCTTTACTAGGCATTATCCTTCAAAATAGAAATCTATGATACATGTATTTACATTGTAAATTAACTTTACAAATATATAATGTACAAACATCACACAGCTGGGACTTCAAATCATAAGCATTTATGAAAGTTAAAACGAATAACTTTAACTTTACAGTTCTACAATGATTTGGAATGAAATATGTTAGAAAATATAAAATGGTTTTTAACTTATCTGTTGATGTTTCAAAATGTAAAAAAGGCATACAGAAAGAACACTGTAAAGTGCATTTCCTAAAAATTATTTGCAAAGGCTAATATGAAAAATTTTAGAGCAAGTATGAAAGAGTGTATGATCTTTTACATAACACTTTACCCGTTATAGATGGTCGAATATTGGATGATAAATACACGTGGTATAAAAAATGTTCACTTCTTATTCAGGTATCGGTTAATATCAATATTGTTTTTTTTTCTCCCTGTCATACACATCAGGTGTGGTGGAGTAGTTCAGCTAATACATATAATATTTACAATGCTACATTTTTTGTACAACACACTAGATGTAAATGTACAAAATAGTCAAAAGTGTCATGTAAGATGAAGATGAAGTTATCCTGTTGAGAATTCAATAAAACTTAAAAACAACGATATCAGGACGTGTGTTCTTAACTGCCATAACAGGAAGGCATGCACATATGATAATTATGCAACCATGTTAACGCCATTTGATTTACCATTGTACATATCACACTGAATTTAACTAGAATGTAACTGTCAATGCTACCGGTTGTGGGACAATATAATTAAAAGTATAATTAAACATTTTGATATTAAATAATGAACACGTTTGTTTATGCCAGACGCAGTGTTTCCAGGTTGGCTTCTTACTTGTTGTGACTTCTTATTTTTCTTGTCTTGAAATCCTAAAAACAAGATTTGAAAGTTTAAGATGTTAGAAACACATTATTTCATACGTATAATACCAAAGAGTGAACTTAGTGTTATAGATAACAAAATACAAACGTTACTGTGAATATATTTTCTGCAGATGGTAAATATGAACAAATGTGATTGTGAGTTGGGGTATAGTTTTCTTGTTGGCTAAATGTTTGATTTTTCTCTGTTTCTCTGAAAATAATACGATATAAACTAAACACCGAAGTTACTATGAATTTATTTCCTGCATATGCGCATTTCGATAACTACACGTTTGGAAGACCATAAACTAAAAGATGTGAATACGTACTGCACACGACACATCTGTTTTCTTTGGGAATGCATTGGTTTGCAAATCTTGGTCAAATGGAGTAAATGCACATGAGACAAAGTTTTACAAACCCATGGTAACACCAAGCAAAAGAACAGCGCTTTTCTTCATCTTGAAGTCAGTATGAGGCCTTCAACAATGAGCATTGATCATACCTCATAGTCAGTTCAAGACATCAAATGATATGTAGATGAAAAAATGTTTCAACATTTGTCTTTGTAATAATAAACACTGTTAATATGAACGTTAAAAAACTGAACTTGCGTAACAGATATTCGGCGATGGGAACCTTGTAGGTAGTAACACTACTACTGTTGAGGTTTCAGTCGTTTTTTGTTTTTGTTTTTTGTTTGTTTGTTTTTTTTGTTTTTGTCCCTGTCTAGTTGTCTCTACTTGTTTTGCATCTGAATCTGGGATTGCCATGTTTTTCTGTGTAATTATTAATCTGATTTTCCCCTTTCTACCTTTTGCTTCGATATTCCTTTGCAAATGTTTTGACTACCATATTATGATAATAACATTGTGTTTAGCAATGACTATGCCAAAATAGTGGTCAGGGTTGAGACCATAGTGCACGACCCGAAGGGAAGTGCACTATGTGTATTCAACCCTGACCACTATTTTGGCATAGTCATTGCTAAACACAATGTTATTATCATTATTATGCTGACTGTGTCATTAATTTTCATCTTTTAATTACAATTTCCAAGTTAATAAATAAATGTTCTTTTCATCTGGTTACTATTAGTTTAAATTCCTATATTTCAAATAGTTGCATAATGTCATGGAAATTTGAAAAATAACTTTTTATGGCGGATCTCAAAAATTCCTTTATTTCATGATATAAAATGAAGAGATAAGTAAAATGAATGGGTAAACACTTTATTTTATTAGAAATATTACCAAATTAAGGTTGTTTCTATGACAGTTGATCCCTACAAGCAAGATTTCATCACTATTTTATTGACAATACTGTAGCTCCGCCTACCAAGTCACGTGACAGGCATAGTACATGGCTGCAAATATACTATGCCAAAATAGTATATTAGACACTATTAATGCAGTTTCTTACAGGAAGCATAATAATTCATGATAACCCTAACTTGCATGTTCACTACCTGTAGCATTGCTTCTTATTGATAAGAAATAAGTTGAACTATACTCACCACGTTTGTCATGACTTGAATCGGCTGAAACAAAAATAAATAAAAATACAATTATTATTATTGTATTTCATACTGTAAGTTATTTGATGCAACGACGGATTCTGTCAATTGTATTCTTCTTTTTTCTGTAACATAGTACTGCTTGAATGTGACGAATTTATTTAATGTGCTATATATATATGCATTTGAACGGAGGAATCTTTTCACTTACAGGACAACATAGCACTAAACACAGAACAATTGTTTAATTACATGTACGTAACTAGTGTTTTCCCCACAACCAAAGAAACTGGTAAGCCTTTACATGTTTTGCTTACTGCCCGATAAGTTATTGTCTGGTCAACGTAATGAAGTCTGGCACAACATGGAGATTACAATAAAACATCAGCATAAAGTATTATGTAATCACGTCTACAAATGAAAAACTGTCAAAAGGCAAGGCTTTTTATCTCCTTTTCTGAGATCTGCAGCGTTTATAAATGGCCCTTAAAATCGTTTATTGGTCTGAGTTACAAATTATTCTGTTTGTGATTTTTCAGTCTACAGATTACAGCACATATTTCAATACTTATAGTGGTACAGGCCGGGGTTCATTTAATGCTAGATAGAATTTTGATATATTGGCACAGGATCAGTCAATGTTGAAGTAGTACACTCACAATCTTTCACCGTATATGTGGAATTTTTTAGCTGCGATGTAAATGAAAATTATCATTTTCCCCGACTATTAAGTTAAATCTGATATAATTTTGATTATCCTATTTTTAAATTATAATACAAAAATAAAATTTTCATTGTGGTTTCTTTGTAACTGCTGCTGTTGTGGTTTAAGTCTTTTTTTTTACAAATTAACTTCTTCGTTGAAAGTGCTATATCGAATTTTCGAATCATTTTTAAACTAAAAACCAATCTGACTTTTACGTGCAAAATATAAACGAAATGAAGAGATATATACAAGTGACAACAAAAGTCCAAAGCTATTAGAGGGAGAGACCAGTAAGGAAAATCCACAAGCCGTATAACAGTATCGAAAACACACATCCAAATACAGAACATTTTATGCAAGCCGTCATATTA
Organism: Modiolus philippinarum; assembly: GCA_002080025.1. Taxonomy (NCBI): domain Eukaryota; kingdom Metazoa; phylum Mollusca; class Bivalvia; order Mytilida; family Modiolidae; genus Modiolus; species Modiolus philippinarum. Next base: position 212,549 of record MJUU01046257.1, on the reverse strand, counting down.
CCGGCTTGGAACGGGCGTATTATAAACAAACTAGTAGGTTAAACCAGGTTTAATGATACATCAACCTCCCGCTTATATGACGACTAAATATAGCTTCTGTGTGCCCAGATTGTGTTAAATATTGTCAACATTGCCTTCTGTAATACAGGTACAATGTTTTTTGTCGTTCGATGTACAAGCATTGTGTCATCATACAGGTTAAATGTTTTTGTTGTTCGTTGTTCAAGTCACCCATAATATACTCATGGACAGACCTCAATAGATGTAGACAAAACTTAAACAAATCCGTCTTCAATAAAATTGGTAAATGGAATTGAATATTTATCAATCAAATCTTGATATCATCCAATAAATTTCTTGGGAAATACTATTAATGTGCATTTATCGAAACCTTGATTTAAAAGCTTGCGAGTTAAACATCTGTGTCGTTGCAAAAATTCTTGATAGTGACTACATGCTCTAGTTTAACGGATTCATTGAGAAATATATACTCCATACAGATAGCAGGCCAATTACTTGCGTTTCGGGAAAATATTCCTGAGAATTATGCAAAATCAAAAAAGTTTGACCTGTCATTCATGCAAATTGAGCTCTCCTTGACCCATCTTCCTAAATTACGTTTTGTCTTATTCTTTCCTTTTCAAGATGGTGGTCTTGGAGTTAGTGGTCTACCTGTATTTGGTTTATTTGTATGTTTATTATACTATAGGGACACGGGATAGAGAAAGGGGAGGTTAAGGTACCCATAAAAGGTTTAACCCTACAGCTGGCTGTTGCTAGTGTCGGTAACAAGTCCGGCTATCACGAGTTCCTTTCGTTATCTGAGTTTGTCTTTTGTCATTTTATTGTTTTTCTTGTGCAGCTCAAGGGTTGATTGTTACATGTAATTGTAATGTTCAGTCATTGTAAGTGTTTCTTCATTAAATATCTATTAAAGATTGCAACCTGAACTACCTAAAACCGACTATCTTTTGACATAGGCTATGTGTAACGTTTTGTTAATGAAAAATACAGCAATAAAAGCATATCTTGTTAATACATACATAAAAACATGTGTCAGACGGACATGAAAACATGTGTCAGACGGATAAAATGCCCCGCCTCAAAACCATTTTGAACAAAGCTATAATTTATGATCAGTAAAGCATGAAGTTGGTTGCATGGATATATTATTTTCATGACATCTGTTTAATTATACTCTAATGGGTACTTAATTTCATGGGTGTTTAATGATAATAGCTTACATTCTTCACAGACAAGAAACTTAAAAGTTATAGATAAACCTCAAAACATCCCCTTTTTCCATGATCAGTGAAGCATGAAGTTGGTTGCATGGGTAAAATATTATAATGATTTTTGTTTATTTAAATCCTAATGTATATTTATATAAAGTTTCATGATAATAGCATGTGATCTGTACATCGAACGACAAAAACATTTTACCTGTGTGGAAAAAAATTCTATGTTTTGACAATATTATGGCTTTGACATTTAACACAATCTGGGCACACAGAAGCTATAGTTAGTCGTCATATAAGGGGGAGGTTGATGCATCATTAAACCTGGTTTTACCCACCATTTTATTTATAAAATGCCTGTTCCAAGTCGGGAATATGACGGCTTGTCAAAAATATTCTGTGTTGGATTGTGTTTCCCTGATTCTGTCGAATGGTATACGGATTTTCCTTACTGGTCTCTCCCTTTGATCGATTCGGACTTTTGTTGTCACTTTTATTTGGTAGAAATGATACACTTTTTATTATGATTTTTTTAAACACTAGTCCCCTAATGTGTTTTTATATAAAGTATTATGATAATTGCATAAATCTTTCACAGAAGAAAAACTTCAACCTAGGGGTAAACCTCATAATACACCCCGTTTTTCCATGATCAGTGAAGTATGAGATAATTTTATATTGTGATTTTTGTTTAATTATACCCTAATGTGCATTTATATAAAGTTTCATGATATAGCATATATCCTTCACAGTAAAAAAAATAAACCTGAGGGTTAACCTGACTTGGGACGGACGGACGAACCCGAACACTATATTCCCCCTACTATAGTAGGCAGTTCATAAAAAAATTAAATTTCTGGTTGCATAAAATATTATAAAACAGACTTTGATTAACATACCATTAAGAACAACAACTTGATGACTTATTACATCTTTCCGGGAACTTCTACAGATATACGTTCCCGCGTCTTTCATTGTACTTTTTCTTATTTCTAATTCACTGTAAAGTGACTTTGATTCACGTATTGTATATTCATTTATAAATATACCACGGTCTGCATCTGGTTTTATTTTTATACCGTCTCTAAACCAGTCCATACGTGCTGGTGGCATGGTATCACTTGTGGCATTGCATGAAATACGTATAGGGTCACCTTTCTCCGTGAAGTTAGGTCCCGATATGTGAATAGCTAAAATAAAAAAAAATCACGAAATCAAGCTTCTAATCGAAATCTTAAAAGGAAGATTACGTGTGTGTGTGTATGTATTTTTGTTTGTTTGTTTGTTTTTTTTTTTCATTCAATGTTTCTTTCTCTACAATTACTTTTTTGACAATCGTATAAACTTGTATGTCATAGATATTTAGGGCACATGCTATTATTTTTACGTATACATTAAAGCACGATTTTTATTTTATTCCATTTAAGCTAATCAAGTTAGTAAAATATCTTCTTGTACTACTTACATACGTATTTTTCATTGCTTTGTAGCCTTAGTTTTCTCTTTCTTTATTCAAAAATAATAAGATCAAACAAGGGTTGTCAAAATTACAAACAAATATCCCTGTATGTTGAAAAAGCTAAATGTAACGAACTGGCATCATGAATTTACCGAACAAAGACTGCGACTGAAATTAAAAGAAGTTTCGTTCAGTGCTTTTGTTTTTTTTCACCAATTATAAGAATGGGTGGGTGACTTTCAAAAGAATAAAGGACTAGTCCAAAAATCCGACACAGTTATCACACAAGGACGCGGTGTGTCTGTGTAAGATCACTCCGACGACCGGAAGTCGGAGGGGTGAGCTCATCCAGACACACCAAGTCCGAGTATGATAACTAATATGCATTAAATGAAGATAAACCAATATACATTCTTAAACATTATTTCCTTGTATATCACGTCATGAAATAAATATGATAACATATATCTTTACTGTGCCCCACATTGATTCTTTATATATGATTTTTAAACGGGGTAAGTCGAACGAGTTCGTGTTGTAGTAGGTAAGGCAGAAGTCTAGTAAAAAAGGTAAATTTATTGGAAATATGAGTTTTTGTCTGCAAGTTCATTTGCCGTCTTTGATTTATCATTGGGATGAATATACTTGCTCAAGAGTAAATGGACATGAAACACAACCACTCTTGGTCCTCTTTGCTTGGATCACTTTGATGCTTGTGCGTTTTGGTTTTTTGGAATCTTGGCCGACAAAAAGAATAGCCAATGCAATTTTATCGTACTTTTATCTGAATAAATATTTTATCCATGTAAAAAGCCAGAAGTCTAGTAAACGAAACGACACAGGTTCGAAACTCACTATGGACTATGTTGTTTTCAGTGTTTTAGAATATAAAATTTGATTGATTGATTAATTTCTTCCAACACGTGGACCTGAGTTTACATCCCATCCGAAAGATGGGTTGTGTATTTATTAATCCCGCACAACCACGGAATGAGTCCTATTTCTATATCCCGGGACCCTCTGGGTCAGATTCCGTTTAGGAGGGGCCACACCCCGCAAGCCGGAGATACTAGATCCTATTTCTATATCCCGGGGTTCCCTCGGGGTCCTCTGTTAGGAAGACTCATACTCCAAGCTCAGAGGATGCTGCGGGCCTATTCATAAGCCGGGACCGCGCACGGCGGTATAAAATTTGACTAAGTTAAAAAAAACTGAACAGTTCTAAAAATCTGACCTCGACAAAAAGCAAATAAAAGTAAAAATATCCTTTGTTCTAAATGGGTGAGATTGCTGGGGTTATCCGACTTAGATCACCCTGGCTACAAAAAAGAGCTGGGATGTAAATGCAATATTAGCCCTAACATAAAAGTTTATCTGAAAAAAAAGAATAAACCACCATGGAGTAAGATTTATATATAAAAACAGAGTAATATTCAGCACTGTCAAATCAACACACACAAAAAAAACGATTCTACATACACTCTCTCCATGTATACTTTGCTTATCATTGCTCCATAAATATTTATCTTGAATTTTACATCGACTTACCCTTCTCTATATTTTCATTGGTAAATTTTATATAGAAATTACAATGTAACAGTCCTCCGCGGTAAATTTGTTTTTTTTCCTTACTCCCTGTACAAATTTACAAGACAAAATAAGTCTAAAATGACTCTTTTAATTGGAAAGACTGCAGCTATATTTAAGAAATAATTCCTGGAAGCTTGACTATATACTGATTCTACCACGGATTTACCTTTTATTTCGAATACTTTAGCTAAGAGGCAGCGATGGTTAAAATATCGACATAAAGGGCCAACCCGTGGAAAAATCAGTATATATTCAAGCTCCTAGGAATTATTTTATTCTACAAGGACAAATAAAGCACATTTTTTGGAGCGAAGCACTCTTAGTGAAAGGCTAATAATCGCCTTCCAATAATAGAACATACTATAAGAACTGAAAATATACATATAAATTTGATATTTTTGAATCAAAGATTTTTATGTGGACTTGAAAAAAATGATTAACAATACAAAAATGACAGTAGAAATACTTATAAGCACCTTTATTTTTATTTCTAATTGCATATTAGCGTGTGATGAATATTTGAAGAGCCTTGAATATATAGCGATTTTAGCACGGGTTTGGACACAAAGTGTATTAAAGACGTCATATTAGAATAAATATCATAACTGCTGCTATCACAATGTATAAACGTCTATTTTTAAACATGACATAAAGGTCTGCGTGTGATTTTTTTGTGTTTTAAACTTTAAATTGGTCCGATCAAACACAAAACATTGGCAATGCATCTTAATACGTAAAATGTTAGAATGACTATCTTAGCCAGAATCACAAAAAAACCAAAAAAAATATTTAAGACAGTTTCCAAAACTCATTTAGGCTATATTTTTGTAATGCTCTGGGGTGTTATATTTGAAATCTGGAACTAAGGTGGGCTGAATATAAATATATGGTTTCTGGTGTTTTACCAATATAATTTGAAAGTATGTTGGCGATAGTACTGAGATTTACAGTAGAATATGAAAGAACAAGGACACAATAATTACAAAATGTTGAGAAAATGAGAAAAAAAACCAGTTGTTATCCACAAAATAAAACACAACATTCAAAACTAAGGCACCTACAGTGCAAACCCCTATAAAAACCGAGTGACACCCTGTACTTCGGAAGGGAGACAAATGTTTCATGTTATATTATTGAAATTACGGCATTTTCTTTTGCAAAACAAAAATAGTCAAAAATATTTGATATTATGTAGATTCAAAAACGTATGTTACTATGAAGACCTACTACATCAGGTAATAAATAACGAATAACTAAACTGTAAGAATAAAAACACGACATGTTAGTAAATCCACAGCAAAATAATTTGTTATGTAAGTGTTATATTTAGTTAGAGTCAAGCAGTTTGATCCAAATTAGAAAAATCAAGGAGAAAATACTATTGTTAATCGAAAGAAGATCAAGACTACTGAATAAGATAGCGCGAAAAGGTTTGAAAGACGTGTTAAGTAAGAAATAATGAAAAATTCTTTGTTTAACGTTCGTTATGAGGAAGATAAATGCTAAATACCTGGTCGAAATACTTTCTTCTCCAGCTCTGAAATTAAACGATAAAATAATAATTCTGTCGGAATCTAGAAAAGAATGAAGGACACTTGTAAAATAATAATTTTGTCGGAATCTAGAGAAGAATGAAGGACACTTTAAAATAATAATTCTGTCGGAATCTAGACAAGAATGAAGAACACTTATAAAATAATAATTCTGTCGGAATGTAGAGAAGAATGAAGGACACTTATAGAATAATAATCCTGTCGGAATCTAGACAAGAATGAAGAACACTTATAAAATAATAATTCTGTCGGAATCTAGAGAAGAATGAAGGACACTTATAAAACAATAATTCTGTCGGAATGTAGAGAAGAATGAAGGACACTTATAAAATAATAATCCTGTCGGAATCTAGACAAGAATGAAGAACACTTATAAATAATAATTCTGTCGGAATCTAGAGAAGAATGAAGGACATTTATTAAAATGATAATTATGTCGGAATCTAGAGAAGAATGAAGGACACTTATAAAATAATAATTATGTCGGAATCTAGAGAAGAATAAAGGACACTTGTAAAATAATAATTCTGTCGGAATCTAGAGAAGAATGAAGGACACTTATAAAATAATAATTATGTCGGAATCTAGAGAAGAAGGAATGACACTTATAAAATAATAATTCTGTCGGAATCTAGAGAAGAATGAAGGACACTTATAAAATGTAGCGGTTAAAGCACTATTGTATTATCTTCTTTTTACTAAATCGGAGGCATCAATAATCAGGATTTTTTAATTAATACATTTTTTTTTAAAGTATAAGAAAATGGGGATAAATAACAAAATTACCGAACAGAGTTGTCAAGAGCCGAAGTCCACGAGACAAAAAGACAAATCAGATGAAAATCACCGAGAAAAAATTGTCGATCACAATGGTCCTGACTTGGTACAGGCATTTTAAAAGAAATGGTGGGTTAAACCTGTCGAATGGCATGCCAAACCTCACCTTCTATTGCGATATTATCCAGTAGCAACTCGACGACAATTGCTTTTGAAAGTTAAAAGAAATGATAATCCCAGTACTAAGTGAAAAAAAAGAATCTTGAATCAGAGTTCGGGCCAAAACTTAAAATTTGATATCTATTAAAGAACTTTTTAAATGATCGTATGATACGGAATTATTTTTTTTGAAGCCTTGATTAATAAGGCGGTTATGGAGATAACTATTGTCTAATGAGAAAGTCTGTATAATTTGTGCTAGCTCTCGCGGAACGAATCAACTGTGAAACCTACTCTCCCTAAGCAGGAGAAACTGGAATATTACTGTCCATGTTAGGGAAATTCATATCTTTGAAATTAAAATTGTTCCTTTTGTCGTAAAATTGGTACTGAGATGACCATTAAAAATTAAAACTGATATTAATTTGTCTCCTATTAATTTTGGATATCTTTAAAACCTATTATTTATATCACGTAAATGAGTTAAGGTCAAAGATTAGTTACGCATGTGGTCTCCTTTCTACTACCCACTGCATATAAATTTCAAATATCAATTTACAAAGTCTTCCGCCTAAAAATTCTACCAAATAAAAATGTCTGCTTGAAATTTATGCACACCAGAAATGAAAACACTTACTGCCAAAGACAAAAAAAATAAAATAAAACAGATTAATTAACAATTAACTACCAAGTGCATACACTTCTGCCAAAGACAAAAAAAACAGATTAATTAACAATTAACTACCAAGTGCATACACTTACTATATTAGCGACTAAAGCATCTTGCAATGATTGTACGATTGTCCTGTTGGGAGAACAAGTTTCTACGAAAGTATAACAAATCTCTAGCCTACAGATGCACCCTTATAAGAACGTGTTATTGTTGAACTTACGTTTCAATTTTTTTCGTTATGTTCAAAAATAAAATAAAACAGATTAATTAACAATTAACTACCAAGTGCATACACTTCTGCCAAAGACAAAAAAAAACAGATTAATTAACAATTAACTACCAAGTGCATACACTTCTGCCAAAGACAAAAAAAAACANTGAAGCCTTGATTAATAAGATTAATAAGGCGGTTAAGGAGATAACTATTGTCTAATGAGAAAGTCAGTATAATTTGTGCTAGCTCTCGCGGAACGAATCAACTGTGAAACCTACTCTCCCTAAGCAGGAGAAACTGGAATATTACTGTCCATGTTAGGGAAATTCATATCTTTGAAATTAAAATTGTTCCTTTTGTCGTAAAATTGGTACTGAGATGACCATTAAAAATTAAAACTGATATTAATTTGTCTCCTATTAATTTTGGATATCTTTAAAACCTATTATTTATATCACGTAAATGAGTTAAGGTCAAAGATTAGTTACGCATGTGGTCTCCATTCTACTACCCACTGCATATAAATTTCAAATATGAATTTACAAAGTCTTCCGCCTAAAATTCTACCAAAGAAAAATATCTGCTTGAAATTTATGCACACCAGAAATGAAAACACTTTCTGCCAAAGACAAAACAAAATAATAAAATAAAACAGATTAATTAACAATTAACTACCAAGTGCATACACTTCTGCCAAAGACAAAAAAAAACAGATTAATTAACAATTAACTACCAAGTGCATACACTTACTATATGAGCGACTAAAGCATCTTGCAATGATTGTACGATTGTCCTGTTGGGAGAGCAAGTTTCTGCGAAAGTATAACAAATCTCTAGCCTACAGATGCACCCTTATAAGAACGTGTTATTGTTGAACGTTCGTTTCAATTTTTTTCGTTATGTTCAATCTCATTACTCTACTATTTTACTGCTGTGTACATAACCACCACTTGATCTTATAATAATATTTTATGACAAAATAAAAAGCAATTTAAGTACAAAATTATATCGCTGACTTAAGGAAAATAACATCAACATAAGGATTGAATCACTTATCATAATATTTAAATTTAGACTTGAAATCTCTGAGGGGATTAAAATAAGTACTTGACATTTTATTTTATTTACATTTTATAAAAGTAAAATAATATTTTGAAGTTAATGTTTTTAAAATTGTAGGCTTTAAATTTTAATAAATGGCGTTGCCGACTGAAAAGTCAAATAATTACATTTTTGGCTAATACATATTTTTGAATTAACTTATTGCATGACAAAACAATGTTTAGTTGTGTCTTTAGGAAACTTTTTCTATGCGTTTTCATACTTTTACTATAACCAAAAATATAAATGTTTTACATGTGCATATATAGCACAAAAGGCAGTTGTAAAAAAGGGACAGCATTGAACATACAAGTAACTTAAACTAGATTTCTTACAACGATTTTAATTAAACTTGATATAATGATAAAGGGCAATGCGTAGATGTACAATCCGGTCTTAGAATTTTCAAAATGGCTGCCAATGTCATGGAAACAAAAAAAAATAGATGTCCCAAACTGGATGAAATTTTAAAGAAAGATTGTATAAGCAGCGTAAAACTTATTTTTGGGTCAAAAAATTCAATATGGCCACCGTTGCCAAGGAATTTGAAAAAAAGGCCGGAAAATTAAAAATTGAATGAAATTTTACTGAGAGAAAGTCTAAGGTAAGTGAGAACCGAACCGTCAGTCAAAAGAACGAACAATCCATGGACAAGGCAACATCGGAAATACTAAGAAACAACGACACAGCTTGAGTACACGCCAAAAAAGAAAAATTAAGAAACACATACAGGATGAACAACAAGGACAAGGATTAATGGTTGTTCCTCTGATTGGCGTGAAATAAGGACTGGTGTACCTCAGGGGTCAATTCTGGGCCTCTTTTATTCATAATTTTTATAAATGATATCGTTTACAATATTCATTCGACAATAAAACTGTTTGCGGATGATACCAGTTTGTTTCTAATTGTAGATGACCCACCAGCATCAGCAGCAATTTTAAATTCCGATTTATACAAAATTCATAAATGGTCCAAAGACTGGCTTGTAACTTTTAATCCTCAGAAGACAGAAACGCTAACAATTTCAAGAAAAGTTAAAAATAAACCTACACCCTAGTCTTGTAATGGATGATAGTGTCATATTAGAGACACAAGAACACAAGCATCTTGGACTTTTGATATCAAATGATGGGACATGGTCAAAACATATAGATATGATTATTAACAAATCTTTTAAGCGTGTTAATATATTACGTAAATTTAAATTTATCTTAGACAGAAGAGCACTAGAGAGAATCTATTTGACTTTTATACGACCAATTTTAGAATATGCTGATGTCATCTGGGATAACACAACAGTACATCTTGTGAATAAGATTGAATGTGTACAAATAGAGGCTGCCAGAATTGTCACTGGGGGTACTAGACTTGTTTCTTTTAAAAAAACTATACTGTGAAACTGGTTGGGAAAAATTGAAAGACAGGAGAGAAACACACAGATTGACTTATTTTTATAAAATGACACAACACCTGACACCTCAGTATTTGATTGACATGGTACCACGTAATCTTGGAAATATTCATGACCACAATACACGTAACGTATCGATTATTCCTCCGATTAGAACGAATACGGCTCTTTACCCAAACTATTTTTTGCCAGCCACTGTACGGTCATGGAATTTACTGCCTTCAAGTGTGAAGACAAGTCCGTCTATTTCTGCATTCAAAAACAGTTTTCATGATAGGGATATTAAAAAACCTTTATACTTTTATGCTAGTGAGCGTAAAGGACAAATACTACATGCACGATTGCGAATGCAGTGTTCGTTAAATCAAAAATATAATCGATTCGCCAAATTGCCAGTGTGGAGCGATTGAATCAACCACACACTATTTGTTTCACTCGTGTCCGCCAACAACACTTAATTTTTTTAAATCCCATGTATACTGAAGAAATTCTGATGAATGGATCGCAATATCTTAGTGATGATCAAAATGAACAATTATTTTTGGCAGTTCAAGCTTACATTTTGAGTAGCAGGCGTTTCGAAAATTGATTTCACTATTTTCTTTTTAATCATTCTTCCTTTATTTTCTATCTTTATTTTCACATTTTTTTCTATACACTATAAATCTTAATTACTTAATTCCAACTTATTTCCAATATGCTTAGCATTGCCAAGTAATAATTCATTAATTATTGTTCAAAATTATTTATCAGTCAAATGTATAAATACCAGAATAAGTTTTTCTGTGAAATTCAATGACAATGTATTTATTTATATATATATTTGATATTGTTGTCTATTTCTTGATTATACATTTTGAAAAGATAATATCGGGAAACAGATTAATATAAGTCTAACGACTTGTTTCTGAATCCCATTAATGGATTCAAATTTATTTTTGTAAATTGTATATGTGGTGTTATATGATTGAATTTATTAATAAAATATGTTTACACCAACAAGGACACAATGAAAACCAAGGATGAGATCAAGTGTACCGGTAGAGTAAGCATCCCCTGTTTCTTATAAGACACCCGCACTTTATTTAGGGGTAAAAAAATTCCAAATTGCCATGGAATTTGAAAAAAACAAGGAAAAGTGCTCCAAGGTGGGTTAAATTTTACAGACAAATGGTACACGCAGTGTAGAACATATTTCTAGGTTAAAAAAAATAAAAAAAATTACAGCCGTTGCCTTGGAAATCGGAAAAAGGCGGGAAAATATAATGTGTTCAAAACTGGATGAAAAGCTTTAACCTACATGAAATTTTACAGAGAAGTTGTTAAGAATTTTCAAAAAAAATAACAAAGCTCCAAGTTGAATGAAATCTTACGAAAAAGTTATAAAGGAAGAATAAAACCTGTTTCTAGGCTATCAATCTCACAAATAACGACTGTTACTAAGTAAATGGAAAACGTGGAGAAAATTTGAAGTGCTTCAATCTTTATGAAAATATTATAGAAGGGTTGGGGAGGACTTATAAATCTCATGAATATAAATGAAATTCTTATATGCTAGTTCGTTTTTGAGACTTTGTGTTTACATCCAAACACAGTTATTTATTGTTACATAGAGCATTTAATAAACATAGGTACATAGTACCACCAGATGTTGTTATTCTACGTTTCTTTTGATTATTTTTTCTTCTCCCAATAATTCTTGTCCGAGTGATTATTTTGAAATCGCTGAAACAAATTTAAACTTTGGATATAGTCTGGACCACCATCAGGAGCTATTCACAATGCATTTTCAAAATGGCCGCTATTTTGCGTTCAAAAATTGAGCATTTAATATTTCAGGAATTGTATTGCAGAATTTGTTCATATTTTGTTTAAATGTTCAGAAAGATGATAGAAAGGAATTCATTCAAAAAAAAAACAAAAAAAAAGAAAAAAAATCACAATGGCAGCCATTTAAACGTTATTCGCCAAAATACGCAAACTTTCAAACTTTGTCGGATTACAACAAAAATTAATTTCAAGGCAGATACTGATAGAGCTAATGGAATCATCGAATTGGTTGTCTTGGGTGATACCTGCTAGTGCATGTAATTACAAATCTTTTAAATTGTATTAGATCAAAATTATCCTAAATGCAAAATTCTATACTGATACCAAATTTATAGTTGACGGATTCGATCAGATATTCATAGATATTTGAACAGTAAAGGTTAAAACTTCTGCTTTGATTTAATCGGTATTAAATAACCAAATACCGAAGCTACTGTGAATTTACTTTCTGCATATGCGCATTTCGACAACTTATGTCTCATCAGTGCAGATAAAATCTAAACATTTGGAAGACCAGAATCTCAAAGATATTAAATGATGTTGGGAAACAATCCGTCGTGAACTTTCATGAAAAATTTAGTACAATGAGATATTCTAAATTTACATATAGATTGAAATTTTTATAGAATTCAGCGTTTTTTTTTTTTTTTTGGTTTTTTTGTTTTTTTTATTATTATTATTATTTTTATTTATTTAGACTAAAGTGCATAAAATAAATGAAATTAACTTAATTCTATGCTGTAGAATTTATCTTTCAGAATTGTAACTAAGGGGAAAACAGGAAACAACTACAATGGCTGAATATTACAGTCACATGCCACAATCTGTCAGGGAACTACACAGGAAAAACACAAACAAGACAAAGGACAAACGTAAACAACGATAGGAGACTTGGTACCGGCACGAGCAAAAGCCAGCCGGGGTACCCAAAACCTCCCCTTTACCTGTCCCGTGTCCCTATAGTATAATAAACATACGAATAAAACCCAATACAGGTAGACTACTAACACCATTACAGCAATCTTGAAAGGAGAGAAAATGATGTAATATGTAATTTTGAAAGATGGGTCAAGGGGTGCTGGCCGCTAAACTGCCGGCTAGCTCAAAGAGCCTAGTCTACTTGTAAAACACGGTCGCACTACGGAAGAAAAATCAAACTCAAAACTTCCCGAAGGGTTTGGTCAAGTATTATCATATATTTCAGTAGAAATCTGCAGTATCAATGAGAGGCAAGTATGTGTGTAAAATTTTTAGGTCACTAGATCTCAAAGCTAATTTTACGGATGCAAGCAGAGTATCTTGTCGAAAGCCCCTATTACGTAAAGAATGTAGGTTACATTCTTACTTTTCCTGATCTTATATCAGTTTTTGGCATTTTTAATAATATTTCCGTAAAAATGAGGGTTAGAAATGTCCATAGTAATAATCTGCTTGCGAGTAACGCCATTTGTAGATATTAAATATAATAAAACATCTTAAAAGTATTCAACAACTTATGAAATCTGTAACCCTGTTGTAAAAGTTTGACTGCGATAATACGCGTACGGTTACGTTTATTAAAATCGTCAAGAGTAGAACAAACGCGTGCGAATTTATACGCCGTAGGATGGAGCTTGACGAATGTCGCTGTCAATAAAGGGGAAACTGGTAAAAGTGAAATGATAATCATCCCCTTTATCATATATTTTTGTTTTTATTTTACCAGAGTCAATAATGATAGTTAGATCCAGAAAAAGACAGTATTTTGGGTCATAGCTTTATTTAATGTCAGATCTTCTGGGTAAATGATATCTATATAATCTAAAAAAACTGTGAATTGTCAATAGTTAGGATATCGTCAATATATCTGCTTTTTGTATTTTGGCATTATTTTTAGATGTCAATGCAGAAAATGCTGAGCTCATGCACTCATTATAAACCACTTGGTTTAAGGTCAATATTTTCATGAAAAGAAAACAATAATTAACTGTTCGATGAAAATAATACAACTACAAAGTATTTATATTATATATATATACTAGTATCATATTTAACACCATAATGCATTTTTTCATGTATATTGATCACTGCAAAACAGAGTAATATCCCATTTCTTACACCGACTGACTTGCGTCAGCAGTATTAGCAAACCAATAAACGGTTATTTACAACCAACTGCGCAGAGGAAATACTCCCGGGGAAATGCTTTTATATTTATTTTATTGAAACTGTCATTTTCTTCCATTCTTAAAATTCGTCAAATGCAATTACGAAAGTGTTTTTAACTATTTAACAGCAAACGCATAATTGAAGCCACACAATGTTTGGCGACAATTAATAAAATAATCTTTAAGAAGAAAAGATTCATGAAAGGAGAAAGAAATTTTGCCTACTTATGCAATTTGTTATTTCGGCATGCTACACCGTTTTCACACAAAAATACTGTTTTCTTGCTTTTATTTGTCAGTTCAGTCATTTTAACCTGTGTATTCGACACAAAAATACGGTAGTTCTGTCTTCATTTGTCAGCTCCGACATTTCAAATTGTGTATGCTATTCAATATGGAGCTGCTTTCTACAATTAAGACAACGTCAAAACTAAAGTAACATCTACGTACCTTTGGTTTCATCTATTGGTGGAGGATCTATAAAAGAAAAGAGGTAATAAAATTAGATTGACGGAATTTATAATGACTCTCTGTAGAAATTTTACTGACAGTAAGTTCGGTATTCTGACATATCCTTTATAATGACTCTCTGTAGAAATTATACTGACAGTAAGTTCGGTATTCTGACATATCCTTTATAATAACTCTCTGTAGAAATTATACTGACAGTAAGTTCGGTATTCTGACATATCCTTTATAATGACTCTCTGTAGAAATTATACTGACAGTAAGTAAGGTATTCTGACATATCCTTTATAATGACTCTCTGTAGCAATTATACTGACAGTAAGTTCGGTATTCTGACATATCCTTTATAATGACTCTCTGTAGAAATTATACTGACAGTAAGTTCGGTATTCTGACATATCCTTTCCTTTACCATTCACCTTAATTTTGAAAATTAAAGAAAATGTAAAATCCATGGGCCATTTCAAAGAATTCGAAGTTGTGTTAGGACTAAGATACGTCTTAAGATGGTTTTAGTCCTAAGTAAGGTCAATGAGCGCGTCCTTAATTAAAGATATATACGACATTTAGAACTGATCAATAATTGTTTACAAATTCTTTTATAATTTTCGGCCTGCTTACGGCTAATTTTCGTAACTAACGGCACGTTGTTACTCACACTTGTTCAACAGAAAGTGATTTTCATTTGCACGATTTCATCCTATGACCCAAATACGCCCTAACACATGTCTCAGGGCAATAATCTTGAGATATTTCATTGGCACGGGTCTCGGACCACCAGCATAAAATTAAAATTGTTACAAAAATTCGGAAAAACAAAGGTCTCCTGGTTTTTATTTTAATTCCAATAAACAATTGTGATATTCACTCTGTCTAAGTAGACAGGGTCACTCCTTGTGGCGTTCATAGAAGCATGTAAAGGTTATTTTGAGCGGTTGTTTCTTTATATAAAAGATTATGTCCTTCTAAAAATCTGTCAGATCTTTTTTTTTCAAGATAGTGAAAAGACCCATAATAAAGAATTATTATGCAAAAAATAATAGGTATTAAATATAGACTAAATAAAATAATCAAACATCTGCTGGCATAGTCAAATGTAAACAAAGCCATGCTTCTTTCACTTTGCAAATAGCTTTCAATATTGATAATATACGAATTTTAAAAAGCTCTAGTGACCATAAAATACTTCTGGATTGACCAGCAATTTGATTCAGCGAACCTCATCGCATGCACAAATTTTTAAATATCGATGAAGATATGCCCGCCATAAGATCTAGCAGGAAAATTGTTTTTTGTTTTTGTTTTTTTTTTCTTTGCAGATGAAACAGAAAATTGTTACTTTACTTCCTCGGATGTATTACTGGATGGACCTGGCACATTTACAAACGCTTATCGGTATGTTTCAATAATGGGACATTGCGCACTCAATCTGTATATGAATGTCTGTAAATTGCAGATAATAACAAATTGACAGACCATTTAGATTATCAAGTTACAAAAATATTCATTGATAATAGGTAAATTAAAAGTTTATCACCGAATTAACATACACGGCATTTTCCATTCACGGAGTAGACAATAATTATCCATTCATAGGCCTTGTTGGTTAGTGGTATGTACGTTACAGGAAATCTGTGTAATTAGGGATTACGTGTAATCCCTGACAAAATCAGGGGTTTCACGTTATCCCTAGCCGATTTAGGGAATACATGAAATCCCTAAAAGTCCTCGGATAACATGTAATCCCTGATTTTTTTCAGCATTTTTACACGTTTTCCCTTACAGTCAATATTCGTGGTTGTTAAGCATTAAGTTAAATTGGGGGTAATGTTCTGAAGAGAATTTGCGTATTCAACAAAATAAAAGAATATTTGAATTTGTTAGTATTTTTTAACCCAAATACAAGAAAATATATCTGCATTTTACATACAAGAAAAAGCAAAAATTATGGCAAAAATCAAGAAAAGTAACACATATAAACAGTAATGTTAAATGTTAAATTAGGGCTCTCCTCTTGGAATAATGCCAAACCTGTAAAAACACCTTTTTGCAGGGGACCATCTAAGGACTATTGTGGTCAAGTTTCATTTTATTGGCCGAGTAGTTTCGGAGATGACGTTTGAATGTTTTTCCCATAGGCTCAATTGTGGCTATCTCTAATATAGCATATACCAGAAAAAAACACGTATTCTGCCGGGGACTTGGCCAAGTTGTGTTTCAACTGGTCCATCAGCCTCAGAGGAAAGCTCGACCAGGCAGACTACAGAATGAATCCTTCTAAATGATTTTTACGATACTGAAAATTTCTAGTTTACTTTAACTTTAAATCTGAAAACTATCCATTTTTACAATTTTTTAAAATCTGAAAATTGAATTTCGATTTATTTTTTTGATTTTGCTATAAAATTGTTGCATATATTTCACAAAAGAGGCCCAAGGTGGCTATTTTGACACATGAGCTTGTCAGTGGAACTCCTCATATATTTTTGGATTTAGTGTTTTAATTTTTAGATATAATTTTTGCATATATGCTGCAGATGCGCAATAAGCTTTCCGATTTTTTTTATATTGGTCTTTTTGCAAACAAGAGGCCCCAAGATGTCTTATTTTGACACATGTGAGTTTGTTAGTGGAACTCCTCCTACATTTTTGAATTCATATATTTAATTTTGCTATAGAATTTATACATATTGTCTGTGGATGTGCAATAAGCTTTCGGAATTTTGATTCCGGTTCCAACTGCGTTAAATTTTCTTAAAATGTCAAAGACTCATATTTTTTTTACTTTTCTCATATAAACTTATATTTTTGAAGAATTGTTAAGAAAAATAAATTCTGAATACTTAGAATTCTGAAATATTATTCCAGTTTTAGTAAATATCCCAGTTGAAAGTCTCAAAGACCACATATTTTTTGGAATTCTACCTAGCAACCATACTCTAGGAATTTCCTTCAATTAGGACAAACATTTTCACCAATTTGTTTTCAAAACTTTTTGTTCCAATTTTGGTTAATCTCCTGAAGGTCTCAAAAACAACTTATTTTTTGGAATTCTACTTAGGAACATATGGGATTCCAATATTCGTAAACTTCCCGAAAGTCTCAAAGACCCCTTATCTTTCGGAATTCTTCCCAGCAACCATATATCCTTTTAGTGATTATCCATAATTTGAATTCCAAATTGTTGAGAAAAATTACAACAAGGGTCTATAACAACTGTTTTCTTTGGCAAACAGGGAGTGCAGGGGATTCCATCATTTCTGATGGCACCACTTCTAGTTTTTATTTTCCTTTTGGATTTTAAAGAGTTCTTCTGTGAAGTTGTTTCTTTTTTATCTATAATGTGTCATAAACCTTTTATCCAATATTATCCTAAGAATTAGTGTTTTTTAAAACTTTTTAGGAGATCTCAAACTAGACTCACTGAAAAAACTTAGTGGAATTCAACAAAAAAAAAACAAAACAAAACAAAACAAAAAACAAAACAAAAAACAAAAAACAAAACAGAAAAAAGAAACAGGGTATAATTTAAGATTTATATTAAAAAGAGTTGACAGAAGACAATATAGCTCGCGGGAGATACAGTGACCTCAATGCACAATACATTAGAAATAATACATTATTGTAGTGTTTTAAAAATTTTACAAACAGGGTTCAAGTTCTTTTTTTAAATTGTCACCAGGGCAATGTCTATCTTAAAATGTCTACAACTATGGTACTGCCAGAAAACTCCCTTCATATTGAAGTCACATACCAAATATAAACATCCTATTACTAAACAATTAACTTCTAGATGTAAGGTTAATGTTTAAAACAAGTGAGGACCCTAAAAGATGTCTCGCCCGTCCCTGCTTGACCTCTAAATTGATGTGAATCTAAATGAACTTGTCAGAAAATTGAACATGCTCACTAGACTGTGAAATTAAGGTCACATGCATAAGTCATATGGCAGACTGTCAAGCACTGTCTAAGACCAACCAACATACAAAATATAATTGACCTACCACTAACAGATAATGAGAAACTAACATGTTCACTAGACCATGAACTTGAGGTCAAGGACAAAAGTTACCTGCCAGACTGACATGTACTACCAAAGACGAACCTACATTAAAAATATTATCAACCTACCACTTGTAGTTATTGAGAAATGAACTTAAGCAAAAAAACTTAACGTGGTCACTCAACCATAAAATTGAGGTCAAGGACAAAAGTTACCTGCCATACTGACATGTACTACTCAAGACCAACCTACATACCAAATATTATCAACCTACCACTCGTAGTTATTGAGAGATGGACTTAAGCAGAAAAACTTAACGTGGTCACTCAACCATAAAATTGAGGTAAAGGACAAAAGCTACCTGCCAGACTGACATGTACTACCCAAGGCCAACCTACATACCATATATCATCAACCTACCCCCTCTAGTTATTGAGAAATGGACTTAAGCAGAGAAACTTAACGTGGCATCTCAACCGTAAAATTGAGGTCAAGGACAAAAGTTACCTGCCAGACTGACATGTACTTCCCAAGACCAACCTACATACCAAATATTATCAACCTACCACTTCTAGTTATTGAGAAATGGACTTAAGCAGAAAAACTTAACGTGGCCACTCAACCGTAAAATTGAGGTCAAGGACAAAAGTTACCTGCAAGACTGACATGTACTATCCAAGACCAACCTACATACCAAATATTATCAACCTACCACTTGAAGTTATTGAGAAATGGACTTAAGCAGAAAAACTTAACATAGCCACTCAATCGTAAATTGAGGTCAAGGACAAAAGTTACCTGCCAGACTGACATGTACTACCCAAGACCAACCTACATACCAAATATTATCAACCTACCCCTTCTAGTTATTGAGAAATGGACTTTAGCAGAGAAACTTAACGTGGTCACTGGACCATGCAATTGAGGTCAAGGTCACATAATTATACGTCCGTCACGTAGCACTTGATTAGTTCTACCACCGGACCAAATATGATGTTCCTACATCAAAGGTTTTTGAAAACATCCTGTATTTAGTAAAAGTTAACGCCGTCGCCGTCGTCATACTTTGCACGTCTATGTCTCGCTTTCCGCGACTTTTCTCGCGGGCGAGACAAAAAATTGCCCTCAGGGCAAGGTCAACGTCAAAATGTCTAATAATATGGTGCCGCCAGAATGCTATCATCATAACAAAGTCACATTCCAAATTGATCGTCCTATTACTAAATACTTTCTAAGAGCAAACTATTGCACCCCCCCC
>MJUU01046257.1:171751-183433 GCA_002080025.1 Modiolus philippinarum | reverse complement strand
AAATTGCCCTAGGGGCAAGGTCAAGGTCAAAATGTCTACAAGTATGGTACCACAAGAAAGCTCTCATCACAGGGAAGTCACATACCAAATATCAATATCCTAGCACTTTAGGTCTCCATTTCAGAAGCAAGGTTAAAGTTTTTGCGGACGACGCCGACGCCGGAGGTATGACAATAACTCTCCGGACATTCGTCCCGGCGAGCTAAAAAATAGTTAGACAAAGGAAAACTATACTATTTAATTTCATGTTAATTTCAGATTAAATCATTTAAAGATATGATTAGATGGACAGTATTTATTATTACAGAACTATCAAATATTGTTGATATTATAAACGCTTAATTCTTTGATAAACAAACCATGAAAACCATTTGGAATGTTATTTCATTTGGAGTATTTGGGATCAGGCAAAACATTCCAAAATATTCCAAGAAAAATCAGGGACTACATGTAATCACTGATACAATTTAAGGATTACACGTAATCCCCAAGCAATTTAGTGATTACATGTAATCCCTGATTTTTAAGAGATTACACGTAATACCTGATTACACAGATTCCCTGTAACATATACATTGTATTTGCTTTTCCAAGGAATCCATGTTAACTTCCGGTAATTAATGTTTTGTTCTTGTCATTTATATTTTATACTGTTGCATTTCGATCTTTTCTGTCTTTTAAATAATCAGTATCAGACGTATCGTTCACTTTGACTTAATTTTTTCCTTGGTATATGAGGGTAGAATGATGTGTGAAGATTGATGTAAAATGTATTTATAATAAATAAGTATCTGTGGACATCAATTTTTTCCTAATGCTTACCTAGTACAAGTAAATTGATCCTCCGAAACAGGTTTTCTTTGGTACTGATCTGACAGTCATACAGTCCTGCATGTGATTTTTGGACATTTTTTATTACAAGATTCCATTTTAAACTTTTATCTGTGTGATCTACACTATGACTTTTATCACTAGTGAACACAAACTCCCCAATAGTTAAGGCGTGCTTCTGGTCCACTCTTTTCCAGATGACCTACAAATGAATAAAAGAAAATGTTCAAGTTAGGCGGAGAACTAATACCAAACTTATCTGGCCTAATCTAGGAGTCAAATTTTTTAATGCGAGAAGAAAAATAGTAATGGTGCATTACATGATACCCCGCCACGTTTCACAAAATATCTTAGTTTCAAGGGGCATAACTCCAGAACCCTTTGGACCTCTGAACCCATAATAGAACTTGTTTTGAGTTTTGTGGTAAACAACTCGCATACCAAGTTTGAAGACCTTGTGTTATTTCATTTACAAGTTATCAGTCGGAAACCCTGAAATTCGGAAAATTTTTAAGTTTCAAGGGGCATAACTCCAGAACCCCTTAGAACTCTGAACCCAAAATCGAACTTGACCTGAGTTTTGTGGTAAACAACTTGCATACCAAGTTTGAAGACTTTGTGTTATTTCGTTCATAAGTTATCAGGCGGAAACCCTAAAATTCGCAAAATTTCTAAGTTTCAATGGACATAACTCCAGACCCCTTGGACCTCTGAACCCAAAATCGAAATTGACCTGAGTTTTGTGGTAAACAACTTGCATAACAAGTTCGAAGACTTTGTGTTATTTCGGTCACAAGTTATCAGTCGGAAACCTTCGGGGGACGGACAGACGGACGGACACACGGACGGAAGGACGGACGGACGGACACACGACTGAGGGTATCACATAATACCTCGTAAATATGTGTGGCGGGGTATAAAAATTCTGATACTTGTAGTATAATTGCACAGTAAATAAAGATGGTAGGGTGTTGGATTTTTCAAAATTCCTACATATTTATCATTATTGTTTTAAAATTAACACCATACCTTTTATGAATACAGTAATGAAACTTGTTTTACGACACAATATTTTGTTTTTATTTGTTTTTGTATCAGATGACGTACATCTTTAACAAAAGTAGTGTTCTGTATTAATTCTTGGAGGCTTCTTTATCCGCGCGAGTACACAAGCGAAAATTGTAAAAGAATAATAAAGAAAAAAATCTTTGTTCAAGATACAAATACAATGAATAACTAAATACCGAAGTTAATGTGAATTTTGATTCTGCATATGCGCATTTCGACAACTTATGTCTCTTCAGTGCAGATAAAATCTAAACGTTTGGAAGACCATAAAGTCAAAGATGTTAGAAAACTGATAGAGAAACTACCAAATATGATCTAAATAGGAAGCCAAAATCAGCTAAGGACAGAGCTTTGCATGAGGGAGATACTCCTTAGTTTCAACAAAATTTATAAAAATTAGATATTGTAAGGTTCCAAATCGAATCGGCTTTCGGGTCAGCACCGAAGTACTGAATTAACGAATATCATATGGTATCAGCGTAGTGCGTAAGGTTCTCGGTAATTATCGTCGGAGACTGTAGTTAACTCTCGACTGCAATCTTTAAGACTAGCGATCTGACAGCATTTTTGAGACTTAAAACGATGTGCTGTCATTAGATTTTCCAAAAAAAATTTACACTCATACGGAAAAAGTGGCTGGTTATTAATCTCGGGGCCTGAAATAACAATTGCTTCGCAGAGGGTGCTGTGGTACAAGAAAGGACTTTTGTCTACGTGAAACTCATTAAATTCTTCCAGATAAATGTTTTGAATCTCTTAAATTTTCCCGAACCCTGTACTTCGGTGCTGACCCGAAAACAGATTTTATTCGGAAACTTGTCTTATATACATTGTGAATGACATGTATATTTAAAACCAAGGAGTTTCTCCCCCGTGCAAGGTTACGTTCTTAGCTGATGTTGGCTTTTAATCTAGTTAGTATATTGGTTAATTGTTCTCCAGCAACTTTTATACATCTTTCTGTTTTGTAAATGTTTTGGTTTGATCAGCACTGACCAGACATGCATTGTTAAATGTAAAAATGTTCATCTACAGAAATTAAAATCACAGTAACTACGGTTCGTCCTAAGCTGTTGTCAATATATCATTTTGAATTTATTAATGAAAAAAACGAACTTTTAGAAAATCCAATACTTCAAACTGATATGGTTAACCCCGTTGATGTTTTTTTTACAGATACAGAGAAAAACAAACTGACCTTTAGTAAAACAAGATAAATTAATTAATAAAACAAATGAAGTACCGCTATGGCGTCACTAATTCAATTAAAAATAGAATAACAACCAAATCTGGTTGACAGCCATATTCAATACATCAATTGCTACAATCAGTGCACTTGTCAGTAAAAATCAATCGGAGCATACAAAGGGAAGGACATAATCATAAACAATAAAAAGGATAGATATCAAGAATAATTGAGAATAAAGAAAACCGAACAAAATTCAGCTAGTCCATAACAGCCGTTACACAACGAAGTATTTAATAATTTGGTACAATATCACATTATTTTGGTGCCAAACTTTTCAGGACTTAATCAAAATTAACAGCAGTCTGCTATCAAGTGGTCATACCCTAAATCGAAGCATTTCATAGTAACGACCACAAAACATATTAAAAAAGTAAGTGAGAACGAATAATCCAAGGGCAATGGCAACATTGGAAACAAAAAAGAAACAGAGACACAACATGAGTACGGCACAGAAAAGTAAAAATGAAGACACACACTCACACAAAGATGAACAACACGGGCCCAATAAAAAACCATGGGTTAGATCAGGTGCACCGGTAGAGTAAGCATCTCCTGCTTCTTATAAGACACCCGCCATGTTGAACATGTCAATTCCGGTAGAGGAAACAACAATTAAGCTTTAAAGGGAAAGATCTGTTGTCATCTGGGAAACAGATATCCCATAGCGGTCCACAAGTTGGTGATATCGACCGTAAAACTTCTGAAGGGGTGACTTCAAGTTTTGGGTAACATACCCTTGCTGAAGTAGCCTATTTGTAAGCAACCGGGCTCTATCAAGGAAGTCACTGTATCGAACACATGCTCTTGAATAGCGAATGAGCTGGGAGATGTAAACTCCATATGCCGGCGCTGTTGGGATGTTGCTACAAAGAAAAGGGAAGTTTACTATTGAAAAGGTGAAGTCATCGCGTTTGTCGTACAGCTTAGTTTGAAGTCTACCTATGTTGTCAATTTTAAGATGAAGGTCAAGGAACGAGGCTGAAGTGAAAGTGTCTGTGGTATCCTTAATTTCGAGCTCTTTTGGACAGATCAGATGAAGAAAATCAACAAAGCGAGGGTTGTTTAGTGACAAAATATCTATATAACGGAAGCTAAAATTGAAGGATTGGGCCAGTTTTTTTATCTTTATTTTGAAGAAGCCCTTCGATGAATTCAGCCTCATAAGAGTGGAGAAACAGATCGGCTAGGAGAGACGCACAGTTTGTGCTCATAGGAATTCCGATAGTCTGTTGAAAAACAAGTCCTTCAAACTGGACAAATATATTGTCGATCAGAGTTCTAAGATTTTAATCACTTCTTCCTCTGTATATTTTTTCTCCAATTCGGAGTCATTTTTCACAAAGTAGGCTTGTTCTCTACCTATAACAATGTACCTAGTATATATATATACCCAGTTATGGTATTTTATATAATTGAGTCCATAAAAATATGCTTCATTGAAAATAACCACGGGAAACACTGTTTTATTGAATATGACGTGTAACTAATAAGGAATTCCAATTACCCAAATTCCAGTGATCAAATCAGATTTACCAACATATCTTTCAGTCTGAAGATATATGAAGATCTAAATTAAATACAGGATGCAAACATTGTAAATATGTCTGAAAACAATCTAAACTAGAAAACTATGAGTAATGTTACTAATAATATACCCCGCTCACCCATTTATTTCAGGGAATTAAAATCATTCAAATTAAATTCTGAGATAAGAGGTGTACATCTACATTATGTCACAGAGAATGTGCTCAAGTTTCATGAAAATCTATCCAGTGGTTCAAGAGGAGGAGTGGAGAAGAGATGGGTACCCACTTGTAATGTAATGGCAAAGTCCCTGTTTTGCTATAGGAAACCCAAAATTAATCAAATTCTAAAATACGAGATGCACGTCTACATTGTGTCGCAAAGATTATACTGAAAGTTTCATGAAAATCCATTCATTGTTTCTGGAGGAGTAGCTGATAAGAGATGGGTACCCTCGGGTGTTACGGACGGAAGGACCGACAGACAACACTATCACTATATATCCCCACTTTTCATGCCAGTTGTATAACAATCATGGCTACAATTTGATAGCTACCTAGGAATATTGTGATCAAAGCTTACTAACATATGCCTCGGCTCCATCATTTGATTCCAGAAATTAAAAATTAAGCAAATCAAATTCTGAAATATAAGGTACACATCTACATTGTGTCACAAATAATGTGTTGAATTTTCATGAAAACGTATTCAGTTGTTTAGGGACCGACCATTTAACCTGAAGGGGGGTTATGGTTTTTTTTTCTGGACAGAAACAAATTATTTATTTTTTGCACGCGTATCAACAAAATATTTTTTTCAAAATTAACATTATTTTTTGGGGCAGAAAGCCTCATTCAGAAAACTCTTTTTCATCAATTTGGCAGCCAAAATATTTGTTTCACATAAAATCAGATCCAAAATATTTTTTTGAAAAAACCATAGCCCCCCCCCCCCCTTTCAAGTTAAATGGTCGGTCCCTTACGAGGAGTAGCGGTTAAGAGACGGGTATTTACTTGTGCTGTTATGGCTAGTTCATCTCTTGCTAACTGAAAACCCAAATATCAATAAAATCAAATTCTAAAATAGGAGGTGTACTTCTACGTTATGTCACAAAGATTTTGCTCAAGTTACATGAAAATCCATTCGTTGGTCTATAAGGAGTATCGGATGAGAGATGGGTACCCTCAGGTGTAACGAACAGACAGACAATCCTATCACTATAGATCCAATTTTTTATAGCGGGGATAAAATAATAGTATACTGTGACTAAACATACACTCAATAAGCTATATGTAGGATTGCTGTTCGTTTGTCTTTTATACAGAACAGTAGAAAATAAAATTGTGTAAACAAGAAATATTTCTCACAAAGTTAACGTTAGCGTGTGATTTCCGCAGTAAAGCTCTGAAGACTGTTTATGCCAAACAAACTCTAACGACTTCGCTTACAGACTTCAATGTTTACGATTCGATTCACAATGAAAACTGCAAGCCAGCACAAAGCAAACGAGAAATTAATGCCCTATTATCCAAGATAATCATTAAGGAACGAGAGTTAGAAAATCTGAGGCTAATGTCATTTATTTTCTGTAGTATTAACCTAGACATTAAAGTGCTTGCACTTTAAAAACGTGGGAGAATTTTGGAGATGAATATGATCAAAAAATTATGATTAAATCTACGTTCATTACCACCCAGCAGCTAACTGATTTAGCAAGTCAACCCTTTCAATTAAATATATACTGCTTGTAACTAGAATAAACATTTCAGAAAAGCAAGAACAAAATTCAAATGCAACAAAGGCCACAGCAATGAATGAAGAAAAATACAATTGATAAGCGGAAGAGTGTGAAAAAATGCCAAAGGTACAAAGATTCTATTCGACGACTTGATTTTTGACAAAATCCTGGTTTCCCATCTTAGATTAATTGGACATAATCATTCATTTTCTTAAATCTTATCACCTTCTGTCTTATTTTTCAAATGCACCGCACCGGAGATAGAAATTAGAAATAGTACTTGTATTTTTTCGTGCTGTTTTCGGTAAATAAGAACTATTCGCCTCTTCAATCAATACTTCAAATCTGTTGTCATATTCAAAAAATTGTAAGAAATTAGTTTTAAAATAGTTAAACTGCAATAATGTTTACCAAATGAAATTCCGCAAAAGCAGTAGTATCAAAGATGTACTGTTGTTTTCAATCAGGGGAGTCACTCCTGTATGTAATGTATTTAAACAAATGTCTAGTTCAACGTTTTGAGCTTTATAAGCTCTTAGAGACCTCTTATGAGTCTGTCAGGTTATTTCTTAGTAATGTGAACCGCTTTCTCTTTGCTACAAGTACTGTGAACAAACTGCGATGAGTCTTAGTATTGAAGTAGGGCAATACTAGTTATTAGTTGTACACGATTGGTTGTAACATATCTGATCATCATCAATCCTGACAAATTACCCATGTAAACAAGATCTAAACACAGGTGGCGCTGTTTAACATCCTACTACAAACAAGCGGATATTTGAACAGTATACAATAAGATACAACAAATCAGTTATTGTTGACATAGGTGAAAACAATATGTGTAAATGGTTTTTTTCTGGACAGCATCGATCATTATCACAATGTAACCGCCAAAGACAAGGAATGTGTTTGTGTTGTTTACTGTTGTTATATCAATACAGCGCTCGGTCAATTAGTCTGTATCGGCAGAGTTAGCCGCCTAATCTATCAATAGACGTCCTGAGGTGTCCAACTTAATACAAAAACATTGTGTTACAAATTGTAAATCAGTGACAATAATTTCAGGGCAACGATATTTAAAATGATTTTCAAATATTGTCGAATACTTAGGACATTGGTATTGCTTTACATCAACAGTTATGAAATGAAATATAGAACGACATTACTATGCGAAAATATTTATTACTGATCCAGTAACCTGAATTGGTTTCAGGGATTCCGTCTACAGAAATGATGGGCGCGTACGCATGCAGGTCGGTAGTCGATGGGGGAATGTTAAATCTTGAAAAGCCTGACTGCGTACCACAAACTGTGCGCATGGGAAAACGCCACGCTCCACGCAGTATGATCACCTCTTCATATTTCTCACACATGAGAAGACATACTGGGTGTCATATAGAAGGCAGAATTCCCTACCCCTACCCATTTTCACCTTTCCCATGTCAATCAAAACTCGTTGCCCCTGTTGTCCCTTCCCTTTATTTCTTTTTTCCTTTACTATTTTTTTAAATCCTTTTTTTATTTGATAAACATGTTCTTGTCCTAGTATAGTTGAAATATTGACTAGAATCGGCTTTCGGGTCAGAACCGAAGTACTGACTACCGGGCTGGTGAATACCCTCGGGGACTAACAGTCTACCAGCATGGGAACACGAAGTGTTGGCGAACAGTCCCCTATACTACTCGGCCTTTGAAATATCGAGATCGGCCCTTACTCGCCCCTAAATCGGCCTTAAGGAAACTATAGGGAAACGGGACAGATAAAGGGGAGGTTTGGGTACCCAAAAAAACCGGTTTAACCCCACCGCTGGCTTTTGCTAGTGCTGGTACCAAGTCCGGCTGCCCGAGTGCCTATCGTTGTCTACGTTTGTCTTATACGTGTTTTTCTTGTGTAGTTCCCTTGCAAATTGTTGCATGTAATTATAATTTTCAGTCATTGTAGGTGTTTCCTATTATCCATTTTTAACATTAATCCTTAATATAAGTAATAGGTTCATATGATATATCAAGCTAAGTTAAATCAACGCAAGTGATTGGTATAAGTTTTAAAGTGCTGCGGTGTAGTGGTAAGAAGTTAAAGGCCTTAAATTTAAAGATCGGTCCTAATTCGGCCTTTAACCGTACTATTGGTAATAGAGTCATATGATATATGGTTTCGGGCTGAAGTGATGCATCTAAATTGATTAGTATAAGTTTTAAAGTACTATGGAGAACTGATATGAAGTTGTAGGCCTTAAATTTATAGATCGATCCTTACTCGGCCCTAATTCGGTCTTAAACCGTACTATGGGTAAAGTAGATATATAATATATGGTTTCGGCCTAAATGGATGCATCGAAAGTGATTGGTATAAATTTTAAAGTTTTATAGTACTGTTAACAATGGCATGGTAAATTTTGCCACTGCAACATTCAGCATTTCCGTCGTCATTACACAAAGTAAAAATTTCTGCATACATAATGAACACAACTGTTGTTTTCTTAAATATAACTGTTTTCACTGAAGTATCAATTTTACAGAAGAATTGATAATATTTCCACTGACTGATGTGAACAAAACAATCTTATCAAGAAGACATTTTACAAGCTCTACTTCAAGTATAAAGAAATTAATGATTTCAGAAAATATGTTCTAAAATAATAGATTGCTAATAAATACATGTCGAAAGTTCTTTCACCATTTATCTTGAATTATACACTATAAAGATTTTGACATCGATCCATGTAGGGATCGATTCAAAGAAATTTTCTTAAGAAATACTGTCTTCGACGGTTGAATAAAAACGTAGCTTAAAAATTCACATGTATATATATATATATGTGTGTGTGTGTGGGTGTGTGTGTGTGTGTGTGATGATGTTAATAACTACAACTTTAAATTTTCAAAACATGTTCAATTACAAAATACCGAAGTAATTGTAAATTTGCTTTCTGCATACGGCCATTTCGAAAATTGGTGTCTCTTCAGTGCAGATAAAGTCAAAACATTGGAAATACAGAAATCAAAATAGGTTAAAAGCGGATAGAGAACAATAATAGAAAAGATCTAAATTGAAATGTTTAAAAAAGTTGACATTCGTGTGAAAACATACAAAAAACTAAAAACCGAAGTTACTATGAATTTATATTCTGCATATGCGCATTTCGAAAAACTTATGTCTCTTCAGTGTAGATAACATTTAAACATTTGGCAGACCATAAATTCAAAGATGTTAAAAACTGAGAGAGAACAAATAATCAATAAGATCTAAAAGTATCAGCCAGAATCAGGTAAGGACGGAGCTTTGCAAGAGGGATATACCCCTTAGTTTTCAACAAAATTTACAGAAATTAAGATATTGTAAGGTTCCAAATAGAGTCGGCTTTCGGGTCAGCACCGAAGTACTGACTACTGGGCTGGTGAATACCGTCGGGGACTAACAGTCCACCAGCAGATGCATCGACCTTAAATTATTAAAATTATTGCGGTTGGAGTTAACATATGTGTTAGGGTCTCATGTTCATTTACTCCACATCCTTTCGTAAAATAGATAAATGAAAAAATGACAAACGGTGTACCCAAAATTTCGGGTTCTTCCAGAGCCTTTGTAGGTTATGTCTCTTTGACACATTTCCCGTTTCCCTTCTTTTTTCTATGAAATGTTTGAGCGTGCGTGATTTAAAAAATCGTCATTGCTTCCCATGCAGCTGTATTTTACCATTCCAGTTTGAAAGTTTTTAGTACTATTTTTACATTTACACAAAAAGAATTAGAGTACTGGAGCATTAGAACAACAAAATTTAACAGTGAAAAACAAAAATTACAAAAACGGTTGTAATCTTGCTCTCCTTTTCATGATTTTTTTCAGAACAGTGGAGGTATCACTAAACTTGTTTCATCATTATTTCACAAAATTGAAGTGGTAAAATATTTTTTGGGTTAAGGTCACCTCAACTGTTTTAATTTTTAATTCAGAATATTTTACATTGCAAAGTATTTTCGTGTGCTGTTAGCATTTTCAAATTCTCAAAAATTAGATTTTACCTTTAGAGAATCATAGAAGAATATTGAATGAGGGTGTATAAGAAATATTCATGATTAATAGAGGGAAAATTCTCTATGGAATTCCTATTTGGAAATAAGAAGACATCTATATGTACTACTATTACATACAGCGTGGTCATTATGATTGATAACATATGCGCAATGGAAGATTACTATTACGTACGAGTACAAGTCTTGTTTATTTATATAAGACCTTAATCTCATTACCCACATGATTCTGAGGATGACAAGTTCAAATGATAATCAGAGATGCGTAATCAAAATAATTTGTATTCAATTGTCTTTGACAACCAAGGTTTAGATTACTAGGAATAATGGGTGTTCGCAGTATTGTAAGGCAGCAACCATTTGATTTTCTGGGGGGGGGGGCTATGGATTTTTTTAAATAAAAAGTTTGCTTCTTGAAAGTGGGGAAAAAAATAATTTGTTCTAGGGCAAGTAAGAAAAAAAAAGGATGATTTAAAAATAGGACGAAAAAAATAGATTGTTGTGAAGGATCAAAAGTAAAAAAAAAAAAAGACTGCTGAAGAATAGTGACTGCAGGTGTATGGAGTGGACAGAAGAAGACAACCAAATATCCAAAGACATCTTCTACTGAGACAATGTTATATAATAGGACGTGTCCATTACCAATCCAAACACACTCAAAACAGTTCACCCAGTTTTCATTCATATAATAAATTAATCAATTATGTTATTTATGTATCTATAATTTTCAAATATGTGTAAATATTGAAATGAAAATGAATTATTAATTTTATATAATCTTAAACATATTAGTATAAAATTATAACATAGATTTATATCCTCCGGTGTTTCGGTTTAGGCTACTACAATTTTAGGGTAAATATACCGTTTGTATATTTTTTTTGAAAAACAGATAAGTACACATGGTAACCAAGGCTAATCCATCATCAGGTACCCCAAGCCTGTATGGAGATAGTAATTATTGATTACTGAAATCAGTTGCCGCTAAGTATGTATAACGACAGGGGCACGACACCGGTAGGTTCTCTCTAATAAGGATATGTATTTTTTTCCGTCAGTGTTTTGCCACTTATTCATGTTTTATTCTTCTGTGTCTTATGGTTTATTTCAATAAAGCAGACGTTAAGTGATCTTTTATGTTCTTGTGTTTTTGATATGCAATAATAGGCGGCCTATGAAAAATGCTGTTTGCTTCCTCATCATCTTGTACGAATTTCCAATGTTTATTCAAAGCCCTTCT
>MJUU01046257.1:142379-163760 GCA_002080025.1 Modiolus philippinarum | reverse complement strand
AAGGTCAAGGTCAAAATGTCTACAAATATGGTGCCAAAAGAAAGCTCTCATTGCAAGGAAGCTACACACTAAATATCTACATCCCAACTCTTAAGGTCTCCATTTCACAAGCAAGGTTAAAGTTTTTGCTGACGACGCTGACGACGCCGACGAAGGGGGTATGACAATAGCTCTCCGGACATTCGTCCCGGCGAGCTAAAAACATAACATTCAAACCATGGCACTCACAGTGTGAACTCCCGTGACACTGAGTGATATTAGATGCTCCGAAAGGTTGAGCATGTCCTGCTCTGTTAACAGCGCCCATAACACGGTCAGTTAGGTAGCTGATTGGCCACTGTCATTTTCTAACCCTGAGACAAAGCCAATTAAAAAAATGGTACGTCTAGCTTCTCTAACCCGCAAACAGTATCAAAGTCAAATTTTGAAAAGCTTTTGTAATCACATTAGTATTCAAACATTGACAAGGACAGATCGGTACTACAAACACCCCTTACGAAGACAAAAACTAGAATTTAATAAGACAACACAAAAAAGAACGTACAGTGTGATCTCCCATAAAATTCGAGAGCGACATAAGTTGGTCCGGAACGTAAAGCATGTCCTGCTATGTTTACAACACCCGTCACACTGTAAGTGAGTCAATCAAGGAAAATGTCAGAATCGGTTTAGTAAAAATCCGGGAAGACGTGAATCTAACTGAAAATGTCCGTTTCATTTGGCACATTGACACGCCATATCTTTCAGTGATGTAATGGTGACGGCAATAGAGTTTCTTGAGGGATGAAATAAAAATCCTTGACTAAGCAGCTTTCGGGACAGTGGTTTGCTCTGTTCAAAAATCACTGTACAAACTACACGCTCGACAGTAACGATTCAACTATGAAATGTGCACTCCATAGTGAAGAGATAGGTGAAGAGATAGACCACCTGTTTTAAGTGCCCACATCTCACTATTTTATAACGCCAAGTTTTCTTACATTCGACTTTATGAGTTCCCTGTGTTTGTCTATATGTTGTAGTTGTCCACTAGCTGAAGACACTAGTGCTTTTGTCTGGCAAAGGATGACAGTGATTGTAAGAGCACTTTGCCAGTTTAATTGATGTTTGTTGACCATCCCGCACCCATGACCAAGAAAGACGTGGATGTAGCGTTGCTCGACAATTAGTAAAGAATTCCGCTTAAACCGGTGCTAGGGGCCGTCTTGAACTTACTATGAGGTATGAGCAAAGCTCATTGTNGAAGGCCTCATGGTGACTTCAAGATGAAGAACAACAATAAAAGCGTTGTTCCTTTGCTTGTTTTTTACCATGTATTTGTAGAGACTTTGTCTCATGTGCATTTACTCCATATCCTTTTATTCACCATATTGCTGTTAAGGGAAAGTTCACATTTGGGAAGTTAAAATCATCACGCTTGTCATATAGCTTAGATTTAAAACGTCCATCTTCGTCAATAATCAACACAAGGTCCAGGTACGAAGCTGAAGAATGTGTATCAGTTGTTTCTTTAATTTCAACCTCATTTCGATAGATCTGATGTAAATATTCCTAAGTTTGGATTATTAAGACAAAGTACATCATCTATGTAGCGGAAGCTGAAAGTAACAATAACATAAATAAAACTTCTCGTAATTTTGTGCCAGCAAAAAAAATGTGTAAACATAACCTTATGTGGAAGTGTGTTTACAAATTCGCTGCAAAAATACATTTAAACCAGACATTTTATCTGTTAGTATCTTTTTTGTTGCAGTTCGCACATTCTACCCTGCTGTTAAATTTGTTAATGAATGAAAGCATGATATTAAAACAGACATGAATTTTTACATAGTTTTCAGATTTATTCATGTGATAACGTATTTTGGCAGATAAACTATTCAGATTTAACATTTTAAATAACTTTGAACTGAACGATAGTGCCATAGTCTTGAAACTAAAGCAATTTATGTTACAAAAACGTTTATTTGTCTGAACCCTTTGTAGATAACATGTTATGTGTTGTTTATCAATCAAACTACACTTTATATAGGAATACATGTAATAGTAAATCAAATCGTAGATTTATTTTAACATACCAAACATTTCCCTAAATTTCAATGACGTTTACCCTTCTAAAATGTATTTTTATGATTGGGGATAAATAATTTGTAAAAGGAATCATTTGACCTTTCAAGCATGCAAAGAGGCTTGTCTGACCATGAATAACTCTTAAATAGAATGCTGCCTTATAAAGAAGCCACGTCTATAAAATTTTACATACACACTTTACATTTTTGTACTTGTTTGTAGATCTTAAATATTGATATCAAATTTTGTTAAGTGTAAAGTAAACTTTTGTTTTTTTAAGCCTGCCCGCTTGCATATAACGAAAAATCAGAGCAAATGTATTGGTAGCTAAGGTTATCACACAATGCGTTTGCTCTGACTTTTTTATGTACAAACAGGCGGGCTTTGAAAAAATAAAGTTTACTTTACACTTAATAACATCTTATATATATTTGGAAATATGAAATAAAAAATGTGGTCACCCTTCAAATTTTTGAAAATATCATGAAAATGTGATTTTCACTTTATTATTTCTATATTATTATCTCCCCTTAATACATGTAAAATACGAGTTCTTCAAAAAGTGACATCTTTTGCACAGTTGCAGAACAATTTTTGCTAATTTATTTTATTTATTATCAATAAACTATTCTTAATCTTGTTTATAACATTTTAACGGTAAATTCCAATTTCAACAGATGCGCAAGATCGATGTGCAGTTTAAGACACTCGAACCACCTTAAGTATTTTCCAGAGTGTCACATGCATGAATTTTAAATACGATTACCAATGAAATTTATTCTGTCCATTGATGACATCTAAGGAAAAAGTCGTGTTTTGATTCGTATTAATGTCTAATGCGAAATGGCGAGTTTCATATATCATTATTTCTAAACGTCAAAGATAATTTTAGTATCTCTAATGATTTGCTTTCAAATGAGCCTTATACTGTTTATAAATCGAATTTAGATAAATCAGGTTCCAACTTTAGACCTTCTCTATCAATAATTTCACACCCGATTGCTCAGTTGATCGAATACATTTTCAGTTTGCTGCAACCAATTACCAAAATAGCACAACAACAGACCACCAATAGACGTGCAATCAAATTGCTTTAGGAAAAGGAACCATATTTTGCGATCTCATTTATAAATTAGACAACCAAGGTCTAACTCCTATACGGAAGGACTGTTTATCAAATTAATAATTTTATATTGGCATATAAGGGTGTAAATAAAAAGAGAATTGACAGACTCAATATCATCCATCGTATGTCATTTCTGTATGTGCCTTGATTGAAGTCTTAGATTTACATTAAGGCAATAAAACCATACGAAATATTAAATATTGCGCATTGATCATGGACGTGAATTCATGGAAACTGACAATCAGCAAAGTAATTCATATAATGTGTTTCAAAATTAGTTTATTTTACTTGAAGTCAATACTGCAAAATTAGAGATACTTTGGAAACAATTTGAAGTATGTCTTCATCTTTGCAAATAGCTTCACAAAAATGTCATCTCAGTAATACAAAACTGTAATTTAAAACGAAGGGTGTCTATCTGCTATAAATGGGTTATTGTAGTCTTTGTAGAATACTTCAGAATACAGAATTGTTGGCCTGAAGAGTGGCAATCAAACATGTCATTTGAAGTTTTGTTTGTATTGCTCGTCAGAATCTCGTTTCAATGATAATTAAAACAGAAATAAGTCTGGAAATTGCAAACTTATTTACACAAAAAAGTTTTTTGTTCCAATAAAACAAAGTAACATTGTGTTGCCTGGAGTCGCTTTAGCCTAATTAAAAAAGAATACGGAACATAACTGATTTTCTTCAGATGAAGTTGTTCGTGTGATATATCCTAATAAGGGAAAGAACATACTGAAGTCTTTAATTGATATAATGAGGAGTGTCTCAATAAATGCCAACATCAAAGTCTGTCTGTAATTGCTTTGTAAGGCCCTTAATTATTTCGTGTTGAGTGTCATTTCATAACGTTCTCATAATTCTTTAGGATTCTGCCTTGTCTTGACTATCTACTCCTGTCAAAATCATATGCAAGCATCTTTGAACTTTTTATTATCGGAACGGCATCTCTCGTTATCATGGCCATACCAACAATAGATAATGTTTATCATATTTCGGTCAGCTATATCGAGGTATCCTTGATTTATAATTTAAAAAATGAATAGGAATAGAATACTCGATGTATTCAAGTTGAAACAGACATCTTTGTTATTTTTGTTCCAATAAGCTAAGCAAATACAAGTCTGACTAACAGAGCAGCCCGTAGAATGTCATGGGTAATTTAAGATAACAATGAAGTCAACTTATTTCGTCACATTAGGGTCGGTGATATATTGAATTAATATAGGGATATTGTATGAAAAAATCTTCACACACTTGATATCGTTTACATCTTGTGCTTCTTTTTTATCTAGTTTCCAAATGAATTCCAAAGCAAGAGCCAAAAATCGTATAACAGAATGCATAGCAATACAAGGATTACATACAGACAAAAAAGTAAACGGCAAAGACGAAACAAACAGTACATAAAACAAACACCACAAAAAATAAGGCACTAACAGTGTGAACCACACATTAGAGACAATGACATTACAACAGTGAGTTTAGCGTGTTCTATTTTGTGTAAAATGGTATTCTTACATTCCAATGACCTATTGATGCACTTTACCAATCCCTTTGTATAGTTTGATTTTTCTACCGTAGTGTGACAGTGTTTCAAAAGCAGACAAACCAGTAGATTAGCGGCGACACCTCTTGATCCATCTTTCTCCAAACTGTGTTTTGTTTCATTCCTTTCTTGTTCAAGATAGTGGTCTTGTAGTAAGTAGTTTGTATTTTTAAGGTTTATATACAATATATATGGAAAAGGGAAAGAAAAAGGGAGGTTTCGGTGTTCAATGGCCGGTTTAATCCCACTATTAGTTTTAGCTAGTTCCAGTACCAAATAAGCTATTCAGAGTTCTTATCGTCGTTTGCATTTGTCGTTTATTTGTGGTTTTGCTGTGGAGTTATCTGATTTATTGTGGCCTGTTATTGACATTTTCAGCTGTTATAAGTCTAGGGAACAACGATACTAATGTACGGCGGCGTATTTAACTGTGCTTATTGTGAAATCTGATGGGATGAGAAAAGGGTATGATTTTTCAGGCGGAAATATTCTTTCGAAACTTTTGATTTCGTTGTAACGCGATACTGAACATAATATTCCAACACATAATGTTTATTTCTGAAACTTCATTAAATATATCTCATAATTCTTCATTGACGTAAAGATGTGGGGTCAATAGATTACTCGAGTCATTCAATATATATGTATCTCTTTCAAATGTGACCGTACACTACCGCAGTGGAATGGGAGGTCTGGCGCTGCATGAAATCGGTTAAACCCGCCATTTTTTTTAAATGCCTGTACCAAGTTGGGATATTTCCGGTTGACATTAGTCCTGTGCATGGTTTATCGCCTGTTGTGTCTTTTTACCCTTCGGATTTCGGCTCTTTAAAATTATGTAAGGGAGTTTTGTTATTAGCCAAATGCCTAAAAATGAAAAATATTTTTTTTTAAAAAAGTTCCGTCTAAATTCGTATATTCGCATAGCTCATTGTTGAAGGCCCCATGAAGAACAACAATAAAAGCGCTGTTCCATTGCAAGTTTTTGCCATGTATTTAAATAGACTTTGTCTCATTTGCATTTACTCCATATCCCTTCATTGCTTATATTCTTTGTAAATATATAAGAAATTTTATTAAAGATAGAAGAGGACATATCTATTTCATTTTGCATACTATTTCTAATTTATTTTTGGAACACACGAGTTAAGAATTGAATGGAAAAAAAACCTACTTGAGGCTTCTTTATATTATGTTCTGAAGATATATCAAATCTTTCCATCGCATTTCGCATGTACAAAACATATTACCAACAACCCTGCTGCGTGCAAACAATATACATATTGAGTTATGTTGATATAATTTACGTGTAATCAATTTTCACACTCATATTGCATATATATAGAATGGAAAACAATAATGAATATTGATAATAAACTTAAGTTCACACTGGGAGTCAGTGTTTCATGTTGGGCAAATATCTTCATCGGGTTCATAATATTTACAATGATATCAACGCAACTATAGGATACAAGAACGATTCTACTTGTGTATTGATTTTATAATTTTTATGAAAAATGACATTTTCACTAATTGTTTAACTGTGTAAAAACTTAAGATATAATACGTGCGGACACCCATAGACAAATACCAATCTACCCACCTGCTTGAGTCAGATGATATGTCATAATTGACATGAACAAAGTAAAGTATGTCACCTAATGCCTTCTATCTTAGGCTACACGGGTACTTAATACAGATCATTAATGTTTTATTTGCTTGTTAAAATGAATTTAAATCATACAAACGTGCTTGGTGACTTTTATAACTACATTATTACTGATTTTTCAAAAGGTCATGTTTTTTAACAAATTGTCTTTCTATTACAGCAATTATTTAGATAATGTAGTATTAAATTTTATTCCTGATTTTGACATGCTGTTGTTTTGTCGTGTGACTAACCGTTCGAACTGAATAAACCGGGTAACAGACGACCACGGGAATCCCTTAGCACAAAAAATGCCAAAACAAGGAAAAAGAAACGCCATATAAAAGCAGTGTATATTCCAAGACCACACAACGTTCTATTGAAATGTTTGCATGTAAACAACTGACAGAGCGACGGCCGGTGCAAAAAAAAACAAAAAAAAACAATAAGGTTCACTGTTTCATGTGATTTTGAATTTGACAGTCTTTTTCATCCGACATTTGAATTTACCCATGCTTGTTATTGTGGTGCTTGTAGCTACAGTTGGATGAAGTTTCTCAAACTCTCATATATATTTCCCTTTATCAGACATTATGTACGTGTTCAGTAGCTTAACTTAATTATTGTGTTATTTCAGACACAAAAGCATCTTCTGGTCTCACTGCTTAACTAAACACTAACAAAAATTGCAGCTATAATATATTCTTCCGCATAATGCAATGCAATTATAATCATGAATACAAATTAGATAACGTGCTGGACTTTTAAAGATGTTATAAGGGAATAATAAACGTTGTTCAAGATGGACGTCTTAAGCAGCCACTAAGTTACTGTGATAAACACCCCCTGTCAATGTAAATTTCTGTATCTATAAGTCAATTGATTTTGTCTACCATCTTCATTTATTAAATTAACACCTAGATAGACTTGTTGTAGAAATGACTTATTTTATAACCACATCACAGCTTCTATGTTGAGAAATGACGATCCAATATTAACTGTTCCTTCAATTATAGGATATAAGTAAGTGGCTTCGTGCTTATCAGGAGTATCTCTAACAGTCATCGGGTGCCACATTTTATACACGAGTACACCTAGATATAAAACTCTTGATACTGATACTCAATATGTTGGAAGTTTTAACACTGATTTGAAGTCAAATTGTTCTTATTAAGTACATTTCATTTTTAATAACAAAAAAACGAGGTTATTTTGACTGACGAATTAATCAAATTTATCCCTCAGGGATAAGGGTTCGTTTCAGGGTTTGAAAACGACACAAACCAATCAGCTACCGAACACAGATCTACAGATCTTTCAACACCATATTTCACTGACTATGTCGGGTGCCACGTGTAGAGCAGTTCACGCTTTCCCCTCCATGACACTTTGTTTTTAGGGGTTCACACAGTAAGTGCATTATTTTTTTTTTGCGTTTGTATTCTGTTTTACGTGTTTCGTCATTGTCATTTATGTTCTCTCTTGTGTGCGTGATCCTTTTAGTGCCATGTAATTTGGATTTATGATTTGTTGTTGTTTGGAAATTTAATAACTATAATTGGAATTATTGACCTTTTTTGCCAAATTTCCACAATTATTGAACCAGAAAACAATAGTACAATGACATATTGCATAGTTTGATATTCTGTTATAAGTTTTTACTAAAAAAAAGCATTGAATTCCGTAAGTATATATATATAGTTAGACTGGGTAAGCTTCACTTTTATGCATGTATTAGCCAAACAAGAAAAATGAACTGTCCAAAGCAAAAATCTTAACTAGGAACAATGCAATTTCGACAATTCAGATGAATCGATCAAGGCCTTGAACTCCACGTATATGTAAACAGTCAGTTGAAATTTGAGAGACCGTTTCTTTATAAAGTTCAAGCAACCCAGGAAAGCGACAATATGACTTTCGGCTGGTTAATTTTAGGTGCTCTACAGGGTATCCTCTGTAGGATTAGTAATAAATATCTTTTGCCGTATCCAGAAGGGAAGGTTAAAAACAGCTTTTCCTTGACAGTTACATGTACCAATGAAAAAAAATAAATGGAAATAATTAGAAAAAAAGACATCACTCATCAGAAAATTTGCAATATCTAAAACGTTTCGAAATTATTGTACAACCAGCGCGTGTCTCCCTAGTACGTCCTGTCATTAGATGAAATTGAAGTTACGTGTACTTTTAAGTTGTATCTTTTCAATATGTTTGGACTTGTAGTCTTCCAAGTGTTCATTTTTCATAGAACTGAAAAGATAATAAATGGGCAAAAGGGAAAATGTGAAAAATCTAAAGTAATTAAAAAACACGGTAATACAAATTTAACACAAACTGAGATAACAAATAAAACAAATAAACAAAAGGGAACAAGAATGTATCAAAACAAAAGCAGACAATCAGAAATAACTGTATTTTGCTTATTACTACTCGATTGATACCTCTGCAAGTACACTGGTATCACCAGCAGGGCTGTCAGTGTTTCATCATTGGCATTTGATAATTTACAATATCTTAATTTTAAAAATGTATGGAAAGTTCTAACTTTGGTGGATATTGTTCACTATTAGTTCTTCGTATGTATTGGTTTTTTAGTCTCTTAAATGTTTAGATTTAATCTACACCCTCAATTTTTCTTAAAGGCCAATCAAATAAAGTAAGATTTTGGTAATTTGTTGGTTATAAACTGTTTTTAAAGTATCTTACTATCAACGCCACTTTCATTAATACGGGTCTTCGAAATGCTTTTTTAATTAGAAGACATACATGTATAAATTCTTTAATGCGAACCAGATAATTATGACATTTTTACATTCAGTTAAAATCATTTCTATCTTATTACCATTAATGGTTACATATAATTAATGTTCTGTGTCAGATTTAGTAATTGGCTTGTATAAGTTGTAAATAACTAAATACCGAAGTTACTGTAAATTCAGTTTCTGCAGATGGCCATTTCGACAACTTGTATGTCTCTTCAGTGCAGAATCTATATTTGAGGCCATAAATCAAAAAATATTTACAAACTGTGAGAACAAATTACCAATAAAATGTAAATGAAAAGCCAAAATTGGCCAAGAGCAAGTCTTTGCACAAGGGGGGGGGGTGGTCCATAGGTATTTTCAGTTTTCAAATAAAAGTGGTTTGTGAATACCTAGGAAGACTAACAGCCCAACAGCAGAGGAACCGACCAATTGGTAATTAATACTAAATACCAAAATTTGTAAATTCTTATTCTAAAATATCCGAATGTAAATTTCGAATAGATTTGATGTAAAATTTAACGAATTTTTTTTTCCTCACTTGTTTCCTCTAAAGTCAGGAAATGGCAATCCTTAATTGGTCATTTACATGCATTTAATGTTGAAGTCATGTTTTGTATTTAATATGTGATTTTTATTGTAGTGATTGATAATGTTGAGACCAAGATTTCTGTTGTTGCTGAAATAATGGTACAGCGAAATTAATCTTAACTGTCATGCAGTCTGTGTTTAATAAAAATGTGTAAAAATAAAAATAATTATCTTTGTAAAACACGTTTTAACCCTTATAGGTTTTGTTTTTCCGAGTTTAAACATTTAATTCAATTATAGGCACGAATTTTATCTCATTTCGTCAGGCAAAGTTTCGTGTGTTTTAATTTTATCTCGATTTAGCCTTTAAATATTGATCTGAAATCGACCAGAGAATCAAATGTAAAAACGCATATTATAATAAATCAAAATATACACGGTGATGAAAATGTTGAAAAAAAACACTACAAATGAAAAAAAAAATAAAGCATCTTTCACGAAGACATATTAAATATGCCATAAGATGGTTATATGTGACTTCTTTGTTTATAATCTGTTCGTATAACATGTCTTGAGGAAGGAGGTATCCTAATAAATTTTATACTGAATAATTCAACTTCGAACCAACTGTTTGAAATTACACGCGCAGGTAACATTGCATATTTAATACATGTAAATATTTTTATACATCGGACTGACGACAGCAGGACCATAAGGATTAATAACAAATCAAAGCAAAGGAAGGGGCTATTGCTTGTTATATTTAGAATCCAAATAAAAACAAAATAACGATTATAAGGTTTTCTTTTTTTTTATTTTAAACTATTACGCTTTTGTAACCTGCATTTCAAAATTATAATATCACAGTAATTTTATAAAAATGATTTTGAATTTAAACAAACTTTATACAACTCATCTTAAAGCTGTACATATTACTAAGTGGAAGATCTTTACTATACCAGAAAATAATGGTTTAGGTTGAAGTTTGTTTTAAAATTTAAAACGCATAAGAAAAATATGACATCGCTGTTAATTTCAGTACCACTGGGGTAACTACACATATATAAAAAATCAAAAATATACATATAAAGAAAACATGGATATATTAAGTTGGATATAGACAAATATAAAGCAAAATAATATCTCATTAACAGTAATAATGTTTCGCGTTGGGCATCTGAAAAAAATAAGTATAAGAACTTCTAAATTATACTTACCTGATATGATTAAAGCTAATAAAACCGGAAGTAAATAATTCCTAGTCCAGTACTTATATTCAAAAGCTTTCTTCATTTTAATTCACATTTTGCACATGTATGTTCTTACTTTAAATAGCACATAACTCAGTTATAATCCATTTTTATCTACATCCAAATAATATATATAAATAGAACTTGAGCCACCACAATTAGTCTTCTGGGATTAAATCTGAAAATAAAAAGAAATAGGTTTGCATAAATCGGTATAAATCATTATCATGCCTCTCCTGAATATATAAAAATGTTCCGATAAAACCACAAACAAATATAAAATGACTTCACGCTATTATATCACTGCACCTTGGATAAGCCCTCTTTTGCAGAATTAAGTTTCGTNACTATTATGGAAAAGTAGAATTGATCATTATATTTGGTCAAATGATGATTTAAGAATTGATTATTTAAAGTCTTTGTTCACGTAATTTAAAGGTTGAGATAGTCCGGCATCATCACAATCAAACGTTAACAAAAATCGAAGAAAAAATCTATCAATTACAGCAAGGTTGTGACTTTTAACTAAAATATTGCGTTATAGGTGCATATCGAATGTTACTGATTATTATAACCCACCAACGATCTACAATACAGACAATCACAATAGGCGGTCAGGTAATGATCAAAGTTCTTCACGTAATATGATCAACCTACTCTCTCTGGTAATACAAATTGGGGTTAGAGGTCAGATCAAGCTCCCGTCGGGATAAAAAATCAAATATCAAACTGAAGGCTCCATTGTTTGTAATTGTTATATTTGTCAATAAACACACGTTGCTTTATTAAAGTGAAACATGGATTAAATTTTATCGTATAATTTGGTAAATATTGCACAAGATTATTACAAAAACGAATTGAATTTTCGGCCCAGTTGATTCAATTCATTCAAGAATTGGATTGTTCAAAATGTTCTAATTGTGCGTGTAAAGAATTATATTCAACAAAGTATTATGTTTGAAGAAATTAAAATAGATATTATTTTCTTTACTCAAATCCTCGTGGACTATCGACACATGCTCAAATTCTGTAAAATACACTAATAAGCTTTTTTTCAAATGGACATAACAAATAACAGATCGCAACTTTCTTTGCTTAAGGGGGTTCGCTACTCTATGTGAAAATAAATAGGATTTCAAATAAATGTGATTATTTGTTTAAAAATTAAAAAAGAAGTAATTTAAGTGAAAAAAATTCATAGGTTGATGATCTCGTTTTGAGATTTAAGTAATTGAATATTTGGCAGGAAACTAACTCCTCGGATTTTTCATAGGATTAACATTAGCCAGGTATGATCATAAACTAATATGACAGAATAAATAAAATCTGATAAAATTTTTGCAGAATGTTCATAAAGATGTATATAATGAAATTAGGAGAAAAAATAAGGGGTCCATGGGCAAAAAATTATAA
Source organism: Modiolus philippinarum (assembly GCA_002080025.1). Lineage (NCBI taxonomy): Eukaryota > Metazoa > Mollusca > Bivalvia > Mytilida > Modiolidae > Modiolus > Modiolus philippinarum. Next base: position 151,411 of record MJUU01046257.1, on the reverse strand, counting down.
TGCTTTTAAATGGATAAAACCAGAGAATTCCGAAAATCTGACAGAAATTCCAAAACATGAGGAGCGAACCTCCTTAAAAGATTCATTCAGATTTTGAAAGTAAACGTACACAATGACTTGACAACTTAAAAAATCGTATTTCTCCATCAATTAATAAACAATACTCACTTTTGAAATATAAGAGCGAAATATCGTAATCTGCAACTTATAATCACCTCAATATATCAATGTGACCCAAGTCCTAGTTCATACAAATTATTATCCAAAGGGGAATATTTTTATAATTAATCCTTAGTATAAACTATTTGCTGTTTAAGAGGCCGTGAAATACAAACTATATACATGTATTATTGTATTTGTAATACACAATCTTTATCCCATTTAATACAGAAAATCGTATTACATTCAAACCAAGCAGTGGGTAATAGAACGGCCTAAATATCAATAAGTCACCCATCACTACCAGCCTGATTTATTCATATGTAATGTGTTTTATTCTCCCTTTATCATATCTATATAATCGCCAACTATCACGTAATAATATATAAATCTGGTAAATCGTACAATGAATTCACAATCCACATATGGTCCAATCAGTTTCAGGAATGTTTGACTGAAATCAAAATTAACATTATTTCAAATTCAGTAATCACCTTTTTTTCAGATCCAAAATCAAAGTTTTCTCCGGACGAAGCATAATTTTGATGTAGCATTCCATAACTGTCTACAGTGTACTAAATACGAAAAAACTGATTGACAATATAAGACCATAAAGTACTCACAACATTAGGATATGATTTGTGATTATCCCAGAGGAATAAGGCTCTCGGATTACCGACGCCTCAACAGAGAACCGACGAAGAGCACATTGCTGGTAACGTTTCCCGTACAAAGTATCAGTAAAATGCGTCAAGATGCCTAACAGTAATTCTACTGTACAAATATTTCTGAAAATACTAAAATATGCATGTTAATCGACTTATGATTATTTTTGTTCATTCCAAAAAGAAGTAGATAGCTTGACAAACAAGATTTATTTAAATGTCTTTTTATTTTATTTATTCTATCAGTTTCCCCCTTTAACTTAGCAAACATTGTTCAGTTACCGAGTAAAGTGCGAAAGACAAATTGGCCTCTTTTATTTGACAAACATCTACATTGCTTTCTAAAAAAATCTTTAAACAACTTAAATCAACGAACCTACAAAAATGTCACTTCATTCAAAAATTTTTGTTGTTTAACTTTAGCAAATTGACTAAAACATACGAATTATCGTGCACACGTTCTAATTTAAACATGGATTTCATGCTATCATTTTGGAATGTTAAAAGATGCAATACTGGTTTTCTGTCATTTTAAAAGGGAAGACTAAATTTTTGTCGAATTAAAAGTCGTCATTTAAGAGATAAAGAGGTTTATTAGAGTGAAAAACACGGTGATGTAATTTTCCATTACATATGCGGAACTTTTAATAAGAGATAAGTCCGTTTGGCAGACTATTCTCTTTCCTCTAATGGCATTTTGTATATATTTATTTTGTTCCAACTCATTTCAAATAATAGTGCTAGTGGTCAATGGATTTTGCTTGCATGTTTGTTTCATAGCATGTTCTTGTAATCAAATATACCCTCATCATCTTATCAAAAAAGAATGGTACTCATTTCTGTCGTAGTCATAGGAGAAATACCATCAGGCAGATTTTGTCTGGGAAAGTGACACTAATCGCTAGGTTTTGTGTATGTACAATGTACGTGGAATCGGTCTGACATATTTTGCCGTAAGTTAATTGTTTTACAGTTGTTATCTCTAGAAATATGCACGCATTAAACAAATGCTAAGAATGTCTGTTGTCAATATTAGTACTATTGATTTGAGCACATGGACTCCTATCTTTGTTTATCTGACCATCCAAATCTGACTTCAAATGAATCGTGTATCTTATGTCACAGGTTATTTTTAATTTTTTTTAGAAATATTTCAACCATGTTCAGGAAATTTTTAGATGAATAAAAATTCTCCTAAAAAGCTGATATGAACTTTTTAGACTTCCGCTGCAGAATATATAGTTTACAGGTATATAGACGGTGTACGTCGTACAAGTACTTGAGTTACCTGGTTACAGATTGAGGAAACACTATAGCAGCGGCCATCCCAAACCTTGTTCAATTTTGAAATCCAATTTATACTTATATAACTACATAAAAGTATATTGCAATCGTGATTCCTTTAAAAAGCGAAATAACGTTTGTTAAAATGCCTCCAGAAATAAAGATTATCTTTGATTAAACAAATATGAAATGAGAAATCATACTCTGTACTGATTTATCTTAAGACGGACAGAACAAATAAAACTGTTATGCTCTTGAACAAGAAATATGATGCTTTTAATATAATTATACATCTTATTGTGATCTTAACAACATGGTTCAGTTTATCGCAGCATCTCAAAATTGTTTTCTTCGGTTAAATACACTTGATTATAGAATCTGATGGAGGAATTAGCCATATAGATGTTTGTAAGACAACCTATATCGTATCTCTACCGCTCGATATTAATGACCAATACTTAACCATAAACGACATTGATATTATAACTCAATTGGAGGCTATTAACTCTTATAATCGTCAAAAGAACCAGCTTAACATTCACTTAACTACATGCCGATTCTCTTCTGTCTGACTCGCTTCACTCTTAACACATGCTAATGGTGCACTAGGGGATAAGGAACTTAGAAATGTCATATTCCAATATAAAGAACAGTAGACCATCTATATCATTTAATTCCATTAGGCCTTTGATACTTAAATACAATGATTCTTATCTACGGGAATAGATAAATGAGTAGGCACTATCCCATAGAGACAGTTTTATTAAATGTATTGTATAAATTAAATACGTTAAACATTTATCATATAAGACGAATTTCATTTACTTATTATTGTTATACGCTGATGTATAAAGTGTTTTTGTGATAAATGGAAGAATAATTCGTGACTAGCGATGAAGAGTTCTCGCCTTTGTCTGTTTAGAAAATTACAGTTCTGTTACGATTTCACCACAAACCAATAAAACCATCATAGAATGATATGTCTTTATGTTATCGATCTTGGAAATGTGAATCCTATAGACACCTATGGTATAAAACAATTATTTTGAGTTGATGCATTAGAAAAGTATATAGCACCTTCCGCTCTTGTTGTTTACACGGCGGTTTACTCCTAAAACGAACTGCTGTTTTTAAAGTATATTTCCGATTTTCTCTTTTATCTGCCTCCCAGTATTTAAAACTATATCCGGTTTTGAAAAGGCAACAATATTGCAAAGCTTTGTCGGAATTTTGTTTGTAATATTTACATGTCTTTATCTATAGTGCATCGATGGGTGTAGTACAGTGCATAATAATTGGTATGCATTATATCAGAGTGGCTTTCACTTTTGTAGTATTTTTCCATACTTTCCACCCTCTCTTGATTAATTTTATCCTACCATAGTTACTGGTTCAAATGCAAACAACTGTTGCTGAAACATGGCTTAAAACACCAATCAATCAACCTAATGGAAACAATGGTCAAGGTGAAAATAACAAAAACGCGTTTTACCTCACCGGACCCATAGAAGCAGAACCATCGGCCTATATACACATCGGAGACAGTGTATTTTCCCGTGTACAAGTTAAACCGGGGAACATCGATACAATCATCAAAATAGTTCAAATATCGGTATTAAAGTACATCAGACATCTTAACGGATCTTTTGGGGTTGGATAGAGCTATCGGGACAACAAAATATGTCGGACTACTACTGGTACTCTTCGGTACTTGCATGCTGCCGATTTTTTTTTACGTGCGTACTCTTCTTTACTATTTAGAAGTTTCTGTATTTGTTTTAGATCTTTTTTGGTTCCACAAATTTTGATCATAATTCTAATTTTAATTTTATTAAAGTTTTTATCTCGGGGAAATGAAACATACGTTTCGGAAATACCCGTGGAGAATCAAATCCGATGTGAGTGTCCATGTGCTTGCAAAAGTCGTTTGCAATTGTGCAACTTTCATATGCTGCGTAATTTCGTGTGCAATTGCGGATTTGCTTAACAAGTACATGTTGTATGTAACCATAGCAATACCTTTTTAGATGATATCTTAAATGAAATATATATGTGATGCTTTTAAAATTCTTTAATTTCAATTAGACTTTGATGACGTCATGTCTTCTACCGACGTTAAATTTGTTAATTTTAAATGGTTCTTTCACATACAAATTTAATTTATTTCACATACAAATTTAATTTAAGTGTTATATTAGCAGGAAAACAATTAATTCAATGCTATGTTTTTAGATAAAGCAATATTCGCCCAAATTACTTTAGTCTTCATTAACAGTACAAATTTTCTACATAATATCAATCAACATTCTGTTATTAAAGCAAAGACAAGATGATTTATTCTCATACAAATATTACACCCTAAAGAATTCGATGAAATGATATAACTCATATCGGTTTAACCCGATAATACTATAAGAATAAATGTTTACATCTGGTTTAGTTCCCTACTGTAACATATTGTAAATTTCTTTACATAATTTGCCAATTAGACACGAGGAGTAATTATTTATACTAATGTTAGTTGCAAGGAAGCAAATAATGTGCACGGTGTGTTGGAAATAATATGCTAAATTAACTCTGTTAAACCCCCTAAAGGTTTAACGTAGTGGATATTACAGAGAAAACATGCCGTGGATTACGTTGACTTTAATCCCCATACTGAACGTCAAACACTCATTAATTATGACTAACGCTGAAAAATTATGACTGAGAATGACTAAATTTTCAAAATTTCTTTTCACGTGAAGCTTCTTTTCAATAAAAGAGACAATTTCAACATTATAACCTTTAGCTCGTCTTGTTAATGTGAGTAATTTATTTAGTAAACACACACTCACACACACACATGTACATGAAGCGACACAGATCAGTACTTTTCTGTAACGCTACAGACGGCGTTGTCAAATACCTTATGTACTTGTAATACTTTCAGTTTGCCTTTGTACTTAAAACAATTATGATGGCGCTGATAAAATCAGTAAATAGAACAACAAAGTTTTTTTGTTTGTATGAATTTGTTTTTACATGGCGAAATCATTCATTAAATTTATCAATACTTTTAGAGATACAAGTCATCCTTGAACGTTACGTGTAAAATGCATTATGTTAGATAAGACGAACATAAAAATACAGAAAATCGCGTTTGTTATCCTTACCTTTAGCACAATAGCAATCAGTTTATGATGTTTTTTTTTTTGTTTCCCTAGACACTGCTGATAACTGATTAAGCCGAATCAAACATTGAAAATAAATTCATTACTCCCATAAATGAAATTGATTACCACATTAACAAGTTTACGGTGACAAAAACATAAACTGTAATACTCTAGAGAAATTGATGAATGGAAAGGTACATTAGGAATCAGTTCTGTGCCTAATGGCATTGCCCTGCCATTCAAAGGAAGAATTTACCAATTAATTGTTAGCAATGAGGCAAACAGAACATGTTTGCATGGTTTTCGCTATCAACATCAAAGATTCCAAATGATTTCTACAGTTAAATGTTACGCAGTATTTCCGTGGGGCGGATCTTAGGACTATTTTTTTTTCATAATTGTCATGAGGAAAACATGTATACAAACTTTACAAAGAGATAAAATAAACACCATAAAACAGGGTTGAAATAGGAACATGTAATTTGTATGATAATGTTACTTGAATTATGAAATTTTATTTAATTGTTTTGTACATTCTGATGTGTGTGATATTTTTACCAGAGGTGGTGGGTGTCGCTTCCTTTTGTTCAGTTACAGATATAGATCTACACTTCCATTTGCACAGATAATGCTGCTTTGTTTAATATAATCAAGATAATGAAAAGTTCACTCTAACTTGACTAAGTTCACTCTTACTTGCTACGTGCATATCATTCATTAATTCTGGGACTGATATCAGACGAAACATTGACAACATGACATGATGAATATTGGAGCAGTTTCATGACTTATTTTTTTTATATTCGTTACTTCTTGTTGTGGTTTCGATGAAGGTTCTTTTGAAGTATGAAATATCCATTTTTTGTTGGAATGTTGTTTTCATACTTAGCAGGGTATAGACTTGCCATGTTTATTCTTTTTTACGACAATAATGTCGAATTCAAAATGAATGTCAGTAATGATCTAAGCAATTTTACAAATTGTAAAACAAATACGTAACAGGGAGCAGTATCAAACCTATTTAGTACGAAGTAACATACAACAAATATGTAAGAACCATTAGTCAGATGAATATACTCGTTACAGTTACACATTTAGGGTATCATTAATGAATCCGAAAATCGTTCTTTAGTACAAACGGACCTGTTAGATGACCCCAGTTGTCTTTCTATATTAGCTAATTACCCTATCAGTACTCATCTTAGCTAATAAGATATCATTTTACAAGTCCCATCTGTTACGTAGGACAGCATTGTAACTTATTATTTGATATATCTTTTCCTTATACTTGTTTAGTACGAAATATTTTTTTTATTTATTTTATTTGTATATACAAAATGGCTACCAGAGCATTTTATAGATCAAAAAGACACCTCCCTCAAATTGCGTGCGTTCTGGAAACGATAATATATATGGTAAAATCTGTTACAGAACAACAATTAATTTATATACTTCGTCAATTTTTTTTATCTTCATTCTTTTTTTATTAAATATAAATTTTCTGGACACTCCATCTTAGATTTTACATTCAGGCGTTTGAAAAAATGATTGTTAGAGCAAAGAGTAAACGTACAGCCGGTTTTGTGGTTCATTATTAGAGTTTTTTCCCTTTCAATCTGATATATTTCATCTTCCAAAGTCAAGTGTTTGAGGTCCATGTCTTTCCCCTCTAACCTTTGACATATTTGGCTTATATTTTCCGGGCTGTTTCTATACACAGGAACCAATCGAATGAGCCATTTAGTTTGGAACAGACGTACATTATGTGAAATTTATATTTCGTGGGCAACTTNTTTTGATCAAGTGCTGTTAACAGAGCAGGACATGCTTACCCTTCCGGAGCACCTGATGTCACTCTCAGTTTCACTGGAGTTCACACTGTGAGTGCCTTTGTTTTGAATGTTGTGATTTCTATTTCTGTGCTTTGTGTCTGTCTAACGTCATTGTTTGGTGTCAGGCGCCATTGTTTTCTGTGTTCTCGTTTTGGCCATGTCTTTGGACTTCGATTTTTGTGGATTTCCCTCCTTTGTTCCTTCGGTATTCTACTGCCGTTGTTTTATGCAACCAGATGAATTAATACAAATCTGTCCTAACGATTTATTGACTGACCAATTTGCTCCAAATGTAGAGAAGCAGCCCAGAAGGTATACATGATAAATACATGCTCTGTATATGGACCCCAAACACTTGACTTGGAAAGATGGATATATTTGTGTTCGCGTTGTTTGTTTTGATTTTGTTTTCTTATTAGTCTTAATATATTAGTTGGTTGTTCTTTTTATCTCTCAATGAAGTTCAGAAGTTCACAAATAGTTATAAGTATTTTATATATAATCATTATAAGACCACTATCATTGAAAATGAAAAGAATATGAAATGACCTCCATCTTGCACATTCATGATATGCTTGGAAAAAGGTACATAACTTATTCTCTGCAACGTAATACATACAGCTTGTTCAAGGAGTTGACACAAACTAATTGATAATTATCCAACTCTTTTTTCAGTTGTGGGGAAAAATTGAATAAATTACCAAAAGTCCAATATTTTTAAAACATTCAGAGAGTACAAAAACTTTCATGTTTCGAAAACAGCAGATGAAATATACTTAGTTTTACTTTTAGCTATTTCTTTAAGGTAAAGCTTATGAAAAGCTTTAGCATACATCAAAACAGTGGTTGAACTGGTACAATGGAATGCACATACCATATTTTGTCATGTCTGGTGTCACCGCTGCACTGTCAAGTTTTGTTCTGTGACGTTTTGATAGAGGGAAAATTCACTCACAAGGAACAATTTTTGTACACGAGTGAATGGCAATTTTTCCTGCAAATTGCGAGTTCAGTGGCGACATCAATCGGGAAAAGCATTGAGGTTAATATATTCAGGTTTTTTCAATGAAGGCGACAGATGCATGAGGATGATCATCTGAAAGAATGGCCTTTGAAAATATCAACAACAATAGCAGCTCTCAACAAAACAGTTCAACCATCTGAATAATGTGTACGATGTAACTTTATAATAAGACAAAATAAAAATAGACTTAATGACTTCCGAAGTTGTATCTGCATAGTCTCGGATGAAAGAAGACATTTGATTGACCCCCATTCTGTGAGTCGGGGCTGACGCGTCCAATGATCATAGGGAATTCGGGTCTTCGAAAGTAGAGAAATCTGATATGGGGAAGGCCTAAGGTATTCTGTTTATGAGTTAGGAGGAGATGGCATTGTTCTGAATGTTGCTATACGTCACTAAATTATCCGAGTGTCTTGAGAAGCCTTAGTTGTGCCGGCCAAAATAGACTCTTCAATATTGTCATTTATCAACTTCATAATAATTTTACCAGTCGACTGAAAGGAGGAAAATATATGGAGTTATGGAAAATGGACATTAAAAATGATATTACTTTGAGAACACCAAGACCAAGACTAATTAAGTTTTGAAATTTTTCGACCACGCCTTCCAATTGCCCTTTACGACGGCCCCGTCCTCGACCCCGCTTCTCGTTCTAGTGAGAGATGGAAGCTAACTGAATAATTTGTTATAATATTTAACTTTAATGATGTTTATTCCTGACACCATCACTAACAACTACTTGGTACGTAGCAGTAACGTAGTGTACCGCACAAAAACGTACTGAAACCTACCATTAACGTAGCAGACCGTAGTTGAAACGTAACGAACCCTAGCAATACCTACTAAAACGTAGTTTATACCGGACGAAACGTACTAAAACGTTGTGAAACCTAGATAATTCAAATCAAGTAAC
>MJUU01046257.1:127803-142308 GCA_002080025.1 Modiolus philippinarum | reverse complement strand
GCTTGAAACGTGACAGTGGGACTGGGGCTTTAGCATTCTCGTCAAAAAGAGGGTGAGAAATGCATTTAGTTTTTATTTCACCAGACTCAATGATGACAGTTAGATCCTGAAAAGATTATCTGTATGCTTTATTAAGTTTTAGTTTTGTAGGTAAATATGTTGAAATAATATAACAAAAACTGGGGATTGGCAAGTTAGGATACCGTAACATACTTGCTGTTACTAATGAAAATCAAAATTAGCTTATCACTGTTTTGTTCGGTTCCATTTTGCGATTTTTTCATGAAGTCCCGTTTGTAACAGACCAAAAATTATCTGCGCATAGTAGTGCACATTTTGTACCCATGACCTGTCAATATTGTCAAAGTATAAATTCACATTCATTTGCTTTTCAAAAAACAATTTAATGATAAACAGATAATTTTCTTATTAATAATATATAGCTGTTATACCAAAGGGCACGAATTGTGCATCTCTACACTCAGACTTGTTTTTTTTTTATTCCTAAGAGACTTAATTTCTTCGTGCACTCGTAAAAGCCCATAAAATAAAAGATGCTAGATTATTCAATCTCACTTATAGATACATTGATGATGATCTTTAAATTTATCAATTACGCATCCTTTGCTAAATAGATTCCATCAAAAAATCCTCCAGAATTATAGATAAAGGAAACTACCAAATCTACATCTTTTTGAGACTTCAATCTTCAATTTGGCAGTACTCTGTTCTAAAATTTACGACAAAAGGTTCTCCCTATCTTTGACAGTAATATTCTGCTGGCGGAGTGTATGTTTCACGATTGATTCGTTACACCAAATTCGGATATCAGCAGGTATATTGATGATATCCATACTGTTGATAATCCCCAGTTCGACATCATTAACCCACCATAACAGATACTTAAAAAAGCAACAATTCCAAATGTTGCCCTTTTGGATTTGACTATATCCTCATTGACTCTGCTGAAATAAAAACTAAAATTTACGAGAAGAGGGATGATTTTGATTTTAGTATTACTACTTTCCCTTTTCTTAAAGGCGACGTTCCTGTAGCTTCATATTACGGGGTTTATATATCCCAACTGGTGCATTTTTCATCCTCGTATTTACGGAAATTTTGTTATAAATACCACAAACAGAAAAACCTGCATGTAACTTACATTCTTTACTTAATAGGGGCAATACCAGGATATTCTGCATGTATCCGTTAAATGGACTTTGTGATCCAGTGACTTGAGTGATTTACAGGCATACTGGTCTCTCACTGATACTGCCGACTTTTACTGAAATACATGATGATTCTTTACCAAACTCTTCTTGAAGTTTTGGATTTGATTTTTCTTACATATTACTTTAGAGTTTAACCAGCAGACTAGGCTTCTTGTTTTGCAGTTTAGCGGCGACCACTCCTGAACCCATCTTTCAAAATTACGTTTTGTCCCCTTTCTTTTTCCAGATTGTGGTCATGAAGTTAATAGTCTTCTTTTATTAAGTTTTATTCGTATGTTTATTATACTGTAGGGAAAGGGACAGAGAAAGGGACGGTCGATTACCCATAAACCGGTTAAACTCTACCGCTGGGTTTTGCTAGTGTCGGTACCAAAGCCAGGTGTCTCGAGTTACTATCGTTGTTACATTTGTCTTTATCTTTTATTTGTTTTTGTGTGTGCAATTCCTTGGTAGATTGTGGCATGTAATTGTAAGTTTTAGTAATTATAGGCGTTTCCTATTTTCCTTTTTATATTTATGTCGCCCAGACGTAGTCGGGACGACATAATGTTTTTGATATGTTTCTCTACTATTATTATTTTTATTATGTCGCCCCAGACGTAGTCGGGACGACATATTGTTTTTTGTCCGTTTCTCTATTATTCTTTCTTCCAATGATTTTTGTCCGGCTTCGTTCTCAGAGATGCCTGGACAGAATTCATTCATATTTGGTACAAATTTGGATCACCTTATGAAGTTGTGCCTCCACCAAACAAAATTTTCAAAATGGCTGCCATTTTCAAGATGGCTTCCCAATTACGTCAGTGTTTGCATATGTCGGATTTTCATAAAAATTGAAATATTCAAATATTGTTATTGCTTTTCTCTTTTATTTTCTTCCAATGATTTTTGTCCGGCTATTTTCTCAAAGATTCCTGGACAGAATTCATTCATACATGGCACAAAGTTGAACCACCATGAGAAGACGTGCATGCACTAACGAAAAAATTCAAAATGGCAGCCTTTTTCAAGATGGTCGCCATTTTACATCAAAATATTGAGGATTACATTAATCAGGAACTGAATGGAAGAGAATTTTTTCATATTTTGTATTAAAGTTTAATAGGATGATAGAAAAGAATTCATGCGAAAAAATTTTGCAAAATGTCCGTCATATTCAACATGGCCACCAAAATACTTCAAAATTTCAACATTGTCCGATTTCAACGAAAATTGATTTCTAGGTAGATTTTGACAATACAAACAAGATGGAATCATCGACTTGGACGTCTGGGGCGACATCAGCTATTGCTTGCAATTACAAATCTAGTTCATTATTGTTTCTTTCTTCCACCTCTTTTTGTCCGGCTTATATCTCTGGTTGGTCAAATATCTGATTATAACCTAATAAATCGTAATAATTATGTGGTACCTAACTGCAGATTAGAAATTACAAAACGATCATTCTTTCCTACTACAACCATTGACTGGAATCAACTTGACCTTGCAATCAGAGATTCAAGAGATTCAAGAAATATTAGTATTTTTAAGCGTAAATCTAAACCTCCCATTCAGAAACCCCCTAAATATTTTAGTTATGGTGATAGACGAACGAATATTATCCACACAAGATTAAGAAATTTGTGTGGTTCACTGAATGCAGACCTGTATCGAGTAAACCTGAAACCAAACCCTTTTTGCAGATGTGGACATTATTCTGAAGATAGTTTACATTATTTTTTGGAGTGTCCACTTTATACAGAATCAAGAATTGTTCTATTACGGGAATTGGAAATATTCAATGTAACTATAGAATTACTTTTAGCTGGTGACGAAAGTCTTTCTTATGATGAAAATATTAGAATTTTCTCTTGTGTTCATATATTTATTAAAAATTCTAAACGTTTTCAATAATTGATAATGTATCATTCACTCCAGTCTTTTTCTTTTTTAGTATTCTTTTGCTTTCTTTTTATTTAATGCTTACATATTTATTTAACTCGTATCTCAGAATCCTTAGACAATGTTATATCATGTTTAATTTCATAATGTATTTGTCGCCATTGCATGCAGTATATTTGTTATACAATATTAATAGGAGAGGACTTCAAATAATGTTGTAAAACTTGTGTCCAATCCTTTTTGTACACTATTTATTTAGTTGCAAATAAAATATGTTTAATAATAATCTCAATGATGCCTGGGCAGAAATCATTCATATTTGGTACTAAGTTGGATCACTATCTGGAGGGGTGCATGAAAGGAAAATTTTTTTCAAAGCTGCCGCCATTTTCAAGATGGCTACCAAAATACGAAAAATTTAAAATTCGTCCAATTTGAACAAAAAAATGAAATTTTCTCAATCATGTTCAATGGAATTCATTCATATTTGGTACAAAGTTGGATCACTATATGGAGGTGGGTATGCAAGGAAAATTTTTTTTCAACATGGCCGCCGAAATACGTAATAATTTCAACTTTGTCCGATTTCAACAAAATTTAATTTATAGATAGATTTTGACGCTGCGAACAAGCTGGAATCATCGAATTAGCTGTCAGGGGCGACATCAGCTATTGCTTGCAATTGCTTCTCATTAAGCATAGTTATCTCCTTGACCGTCTTATTAATCAGAGCTTCAAAACATTCCTTGTCGTATAATTATTAAAAAGTTCTTAAATAGATATTAATCCCTTATGAAAAAAATGAAGTTTCGGCTCGAACTGTGATTCAAGATTCATTTTTACTTAGTAGTTGGATGGACATATCTCTTAATTACCCACGACCTTCCAATGACAATTGCTGTTTAGTTACCACCGGACACTACCGCAATAGAAGGGGAGGTTTGGTGCGCCATAGATCTGGTGTAACCCCCCGTTTCTGTTGAAATGTCTGTATCAAGTAAAGACCATTGCATTTTACAATTTTTTCTAGGTTTTACAATTGCTTTGTAATTCGGCTCTTAACAAGTCTGTTCGGTCATTTTATCATTACCCTCATTTAGTATTTTGATAACTTATGCATCTTCAGAGGGAATCAAATAAAAACATTTGGAGGACCAATAACAAAAAAAATATTATGAATGCAAGACATGCAACTAGAACCAAGATTCCTACACTGCTCATCTTAGGTTTTGTATTCAAAATCAAAAATATTGTATTGTTTTGATCATTCCAGAGTGCAGCAGATATACGGTTTATGGCAAAAGACATATGACAATGACATCGGAAACATTCTACAGATCACGCAAATTATAGCTTGTTTATCGTTTCCGAGACAGCGACCGTTTTCCAACACAATCTTAACATTTCGTGTTTACGCCGACAGACTACCTAGGGAACAGTTGCTTCCCCTATTACACTTTCAGTACAGAGCCATTGGTATTTATATAGAATATTTAACCATATGTAATGATGTATACAAACAGTAAGTGTGTATTGTATTTCCAGTTCTGCACGGCAAAATTAATGAAAAACGTGATCAAATTCAACAATATACTAAACATATTGATTACATAATTCTTATCGTCTTTACCTTGTATAAAGTTCGATTACCAATATAAAACTACCGAAAGTCAATTCAAAAACAACAGTCTCACAGCAAGAATCAATTTCTACAACGGAAGTTATTTCTATGAATGGTTAATCAAATCGATCTGAAGATTTTATTTTACATACAAACTAGGTTTTATACTTACTCTATCAATAAATCAGTTGATTTTAAAGTGAATTAGCGTTCATTGTTTTTGTTTTTTAAGAATTCAACCAAAATTCTTCTAACATATGTGCAGAGTTGTAAATTGCAGTTCCCTTAAAAATCAACTATTAAGTACCAGTCCCTCGAAGAAACAGGCAGAGTGCATTGGTGTGGTGGCACATTGAGAAAAACGACGCAAACTTTTGATGTTTGGTTGTAATAAAACTAACTAGGAAAACGACATTTTGATGGATAAAAGTTCTGTGTTATTTTGCCTTTTAAGTTATCAGCGTCCAAGATTTAGTTTCATAGTACGGTGAAAAGTACAGGAAAATTTTCCCGCCATTTTTTTCTCTCTCTATAACCAGTCAAAAATGATCTCGAGACATAACACATGTTCGAATGTAAAAACTTTTTTGGATGTGTTTTTATGACCAAATGAATACACATAAGCCAAAAAATACAGAATCTAAATTTTTTTTTATGTGATGCCCACTGCCTGACTCTTAGCTGGAATAATACTTAACTGTTTCTCTGAGGAACATCTTCAGTTTAGACAATTGACAGCATGTCAGAGATGAACATGTGAGTTGAAAATCCTTATAATTATAACACGTGCTGGAATTAAATATATATATTCTCCATTTGGAAATAAGTAGGCTTTTTCCACTGGAAAATTTCAATCCGTAAATTGAAGACTTTTATTATTATTAAGAATTGTCGTTGTCGATTTTAACCCACGGCTGGCAGGCAATTTGTCATTTTTTTCTTATCTTTACCATCTGAAGATGGTTGCAACTTCATGCTTTCATTTCCCCCGAAAGAAAGGTATGTTTGGTTCTGCAACTAATCGGTTAATGTCATTTTCTAACCCGTAAAATACACAAAACAAATTCATGGAACGTGCAACTTCAATAACCCTCGAACAGTACCATGGTAAAAATTTGGAAAGCTTAACTCTGTTAATCTCTTTAGTATTCAGACAATAACAAAGGCAAATCGGTAGCCAGCAATGGAACAACGCTTTTATTGCTGTTCTTCACCTTGAATTCACCATGAAGCCTTCAACAATGAGCATATATATGCTAATAAACCTATTTTGTCTTGAAGTCGAGAAACTCACGAAATTGTAATACTTCACTGAAGATAGATAAGTGTTGTGGAAATGAAAGTAAATTTACAGCCAAATCAGTATATATATAAAATAAAATTCGGGGCAAATCATTAAAAATATTGAATTGTTTGAAATAACTAATATTGTGTTCTAGTACATTACAGAAGCCAACCCCCATGACATCCAAATTAACAACTGTACACAGCTGCTTATAAATCAATTTAAAATTACATAAATAATAATAAAGCAACGAATAAACAAATATTTTACGAAAGGATATGGAGTAAATGAACATGAGACCATAACACATATGTTTTCTCCAAATGCAATACATTTTTATGAGCTGTATGGCCATTTCGGAAATCAATTCCTCATCAGCAGCACTAGAACCCAAACATAGGAAATCCCCAATTTAAATTAATGGTTAAAATGCATTAGCTAAGGACAAAACTACGATGGAGGGTGTTAAACCTTAGGTTTTAGAATTTACATAAATTTAGATAATAGTTACCAATAAAGTGTATCTCATGTATAAGTACACCATATCTAAGAGAAATAACGAGCATACATCTCAAACACAGGGAATCCACGCACAGACTTTACTGTTGCGATTACAATCTTTGAATAGCTTTGCATTATCATTTAATCAAATGTAATTAACCTCTAAATCAATAATCAAAGTTCATTAAGGTTAACATTTCGT
The DNA here is from genome assembly GCA_002080025.1 of Modiolus philippinarum. Classification (NCBI taxonomy): domain Eukaryota; kingdom Metazoa; phylum Mollusca; class Bivalvia; order Mytilida; family Modiolidae; genus Modiolus; species Modiolus philippinarum. The sequence continues at coordinate 135,586 of MJUU01046257.1, read as the reverse complement.
AACTATCATTATGTAATTTAAACCTACTAATTTTAATGATAAGTCAATTTCCGGTCCATCAATGTATTGGCTTCTTGCAGTGATGACACGATCATTTCATGTTCATTTTATATCGACTGGAAAATGGTTATTTAGGCACAAAGAAAGGTGAGTAGTAAACGCAGATTAAAATGACTCAGATGACCTCCATGTCTCTTGCCGTGACAGCAACGATTTTCTGGAAAGTCCATTGGGGACGATCCAAATGGCATATTTCATACATATTTCTCGTTTCAGGAAGATAAAGGACTGACATTGCCCTTTTTACTAATTCCTTGGCAGATATTTGTTTTGTCGAAATGGCCATCCGGACAACCTTAATCTACAATAAATCTGGTATTAAGTTATTTATTAATGGGTCAATGAATCTGTAGGTGGACTGCATGAGAGTATAGTCCAGTGCTTTTGGTGCTGGCTTGAAAACATTTGACAGTTCGGTTCTTACTTACTTTACAAACATAAAATATCTTAATGTTTGAAAAAAATTTGTTTAAAAATAAGAAGTATTGAATTTATTCAAAGCTCTGTGCGTAGCTAATTTGAGCTTTTTATTCAGATCATACTGGTACTTTCTTCAGTAGGTTCGACACATAGTTTTTTCGGAATTTGTTATTTTCTACTACTGGGCCGATGCCTCTGCTTATGGACTGTTTACACCCGATTAATAGATTTGATTCGATCTGCACTCGAAAAACATAAGTTGTCGAAATGGCCATATGTAGGATTTGTTATTCAGTTTTATAACCTTCCATAGCAAATACTGAAGTGACTGTTAATTTGGTTTCTGTATAGGCGCGTCTGACAACTTATGTCTCTTCAGTGCAGATCAAATCAAAACATTTGGAAATCCATTTACCGAAAAATGACTGAAATATAAAGTCACTGAAATCTGTCTGATATTTTATATCTGTATTCAGATTTCTTACGCATGCAGATTAACACAATATCGCCATGAAATTCTCCAGAAAAAAATTAAAATATGTGCAATTTAAGGCAACGACAATTCATAAGATTGCGTATCAATGGTATATTAATTTCGTGGGACGAGAATTGGAACGAGAATTTGAACGACTACTTTCAGTTAAGCCCAGGACAGGATATATTTGGCGCAACCTTTTTAGAATATGTTAAATATTACCTTCATTAAATTGAATCTAAACAGGAATCCTGGCAATACGATTTAATTTATATAGAACGACAGTAAAATACCAACGGAACAAAGAACAAGATAGAACCATAGCATCCTACACGAACTGAAATGATAGTTTTACTTAGACACAAATGAACAAACATCTGCACCTTCACCTTACACAAATACAGCAGAATCACAAGCAATCAGTGCAAATGAATAATGAATGGTCAATCTGCATGTAGACATGTTTTAATCAATTCACCTTGTAATTTGTAAAATTACGTCTATATAACATAAGTATTATATAACACACGCAACATGCTCGCAATAAACATGAACAGGAAAGATTTCATTATTATTTTAAAATGTCGAATTCATAAACCGAAAATCAATGATATAAGATGCATGTGGAATGGAACGATGTAATTGCATAAGGAAAATAAACCCATGGTGGCGACTTGATATGGAAGCTTATTGCTACATTAAAACATATACGCATTACAACTGTATAGCTCTGCACCCACTCGGCGACTTAAAAAGTTTTGTTTAAACATTTTGTGTCAGAGTTGACATTTTGTCTCTATAGTCCAGATTCAAGTATAAATACTTTACATGAAGAAGACCCCCAAGACCTATTAACATGACTACGTACACAATTTGTATTTATATCAATAAAATCATAATTTGCATGGAAAGCTTTTGTTTGAACAATTAATTAAGCAACCATCACATGTGTTTAATATATGTGTCATCATCTGGAGTTGTTCCTCATTCAGGGGTTCGGGGTATAAGCAAAATCCATCAGAAATTTTCAATAGCTTGCAGAATTAGATTTCAAAAATTGAACTTCCAAAAATAAAATAAAAATTGGGGGTCACCAGGGGCGTAGCTACGTAAGGCTCGAGTAGGCACGTGCCTATTGAAAAATTTCGCATTTTTTTAAGGGGGCCTTTGGTAAAATATCGGATGCATTGACAATTAAATTTATAGTATATTTTTCGGTGTGTTTGTTCATAATTAAATTTACAATTTGAATTTAATTTGTCAATTAATTCTAATTGATGTTTGAGCGTCCAAGTCCATACCAGTTACTTTACTTCATATTTTTATTAATTATAATTAACACATGTAGTGAATAATTGGATTTCTATCTATTTTTTATTAATTTGACCCTTTGTCAAAGTTATTCCTACAGTGACGTGCCAAACTCCAGAGGCAAATTCGGAATTAAATCTATGCAGTGCATTCTGCATACATCCCTGGTTAGCATAAAGAGTAAAATCAGAGCAGCCCTATTCGATCATTGAAAAAAATCTTTCTTTCTTTTTTAGCCAAGGTGTGCTTTTGCCACCACTAGGCGTCCCTCGTCCGTCCGTGGTAAACGTTTCATTCAAAGATCTTTGCTGAAACGACAGGGCATATTGGAACCAAATTTGTTACATTAGCCCTTAGGTGATCCCCTTTAAAAATTGTATCCGGCAGGTCCGTACTTCATTTAAGATTGCCGCTAGCTATATACTATACCCGGGGGAAACACATTCAAAGATCTTCTTAGAAACTATATTTGTCCAGCCATTAGCAAATTGTGACAATGGTACTTGGACAGTCCTTTCCAAAAATATCCGGCAGGGGCGTACCTCATCAAATATGGCTGCCAGCTGGGAACATAGTTTAATATTGGACCACTAAACACAGTCTAAGATCTTCTCAGAAACTACTACTCCAATTACAACCAAACTTAGCAACAATGGTCCTAAGATGGGCGCTTTAAAAAAAGTGTACGGCAGGTCTGATATCATCCAAGATGGCTGCCAGTGGCGATCATGGTTAAACATTGGACCCTATTTAATTGTCTCCGAAATAACTTCTTATCCAATTGGACCCAAACTTAATCACAACAAGCCATCGTAGAAATGTATGTATGGTATGTCTGCACTCGCATTGTCAGGCCTCAGAGCGAGTTCAAGACTTTTCTTAGCATACTAGTAAATTTTGCTAGATGTCGACAATTGCAATATCCGTTTCTGGATGGAGGTTTGGTACACAATAATCAAAGTTACTGGTAAAGTTTCAATCTCCAACAAAGAGTAAATATAGTAACTAGTCAACGAACACACAGGTCACCAATAAAAATAATTAGAACACATCTTGGCAAACAAAATTCAGGAGATATATGCATCATAGTGTGCACCACGATTGGATAAATTAGGGCAGTCTGATAATCTACTTGTCAAACATTATATTTTGGGGTATGCATCTCTTGTTTATTTCACACGATTTTTCGTAACTGGTACAATGTGCATGTAAAATGTACTTTTATGTCAATAAGTTTGAACATTTGTCTTTTGTTTCCATTTGATAAAAACAACAGGACACAGAGGTTCTCATATCGAGAACAGTTCTACCATCTATATTCTGCTAAATCGCTGGAGCTTCCGTGGGGCTTCGCCACCTGACCCCCCTACCAGGGCTTTGTTCTGGACCCACTGGGGGCCTTAAGCGGCCCCAAGACCCCCTGCCGCATTCTGTGCCTATACTTTATTTTACACCTAGCTACGCCCCTTGTCACGGACCATAAAAGCTCACAATTTCTCACCTAAAATAGGGATTTTTTAGTTGAAATGTTAAGGAAAATTATCATTTTTTAAAAGTCACATCCATGAGAATTTTGATTAATTTTTATATATGGCTAGCCCCTGTTTAGGGTCTGTAAGTCTCTTCCAATTTTGTAACTTCCGGGCACATAAATTATACCCGGAAGTTACATGTTTAACGAAAATATGTGACGTTTCAACAACCACTGGAACGTCAAAATCCCCAGCCGTCATTTTATGGCGGGAAACGTTTTCAAATTGCAATCGTATCGTGAATTCTCGGGGGTCACATGACGAGACTTACAGACCCTATTGAACTTTCCAAAAAAAAAAAGAGAAATGGGGGGTCACGGGCATTATTATGTAATTATTTCACAAGATCAAAATTTTCATAGTGATTTCTTTGTAAAATATTTTTTGAAATTACCTCCCTTTTTTAAATTTTCATTTCAAAGAATTTAACTGTATAAATACTATTCTGAGTTTTCGGCTAAAATGAATACTAGAATTTGAGAAATGGGCCCATTATTTGAGTTCTAAGCGTAATATCCTAAAGATTTGACCAAATTTTAAAATGTTTGTAAATTTCTTTAATGAAAAATACCTATCAAAGCATGAAACATGAAAACAAAATGGCGGAATACCACCGATCCATCTTAAATCTCGCACTGCTTCATTTCCAATCATACTTAATTCCATGCCTTTATATAAAATAAAAGCACAAATATCATAAAAAGTAGATATACTTCTGTTGATAATACATTTTGGATATTTTGCACATATTTCTGAATACATATAATGCTGAAAAACGGTAAATGTTGGTACTAACAAAATTACTAGATTGTTTTAAAAATCTAAAAGGCACAAATGGCAAAGCATGTGCAAAAAAACCGTAAACTGCACGGTCCTGTCTTGATCCAGGGATATCAAAAGAAAAGATGGGTTGAACCGGTTGAATGGTACATCAAACCCCACTTCTATTGCGTAAGGGTTCGATAGCAACTCGAGGGCAATGCAAAATAAAAAAAAATGTTCGTGGAAGTACTAATAATATTTTTAAAAAATCTTGAATCAGAATTCGGAACTTCAAGCTTCAATGTTTTCCACAAGGAACTGAACTAAAGATTTCTTTTGATGATCGTATGAGAATATTTGTGAAGCCAAATTGATAAAGCGGTCAGAGATAACTATGATGCAGTTCGATCTACAACTATAGTTTTGTCAATTTTGGTCCACACAAGGGAAATTCGCATCAGAATAGGGATTGACCAATGAAATCCATCCAAAGATCAGTATTTGACGTCACACTTTAACTATAGTTCGACAAGAGTAACTCTTGTTTGACAAGACATGCGCAGTTAACCATAACATTGCGTAATCTTCTGGTACAATAGCGAGTTCGATCTGGCTATTGTTGAACAATAGTAACTATTGGTGTGGATCGAACTGCCTCTTCGTCTAATGAGAAAGTCTGTATAATTTGTGATCGCTCTCACGTACCAAATCAACTGTGAAACATACACTCCGGAAGCAGGAAAAGCTGAATATTACTGTCCATGTTACGGAAATTAATAATTTTGAAATTTAAGTCGTCCCTTCAATCTCAAATTTTAATACCGAGATGACCATTTTCGTCACACTCGAGATGTTAGTCTGAAAGATGAAGATCTAATAGTTTATTTTGTTTCATTTATCTATTCTTCTCGAGGATATATTGATGTGATCCATATAGCAAAATATGCGTTATGAATAGAAAGAGCATCAGTGTATCTTTAAGTGAGACTGAAGGATCTAGCCTCTTTTTTAGATTCTTTACGAGATTCTGGAAAAAATTTAGCCTCGGAGGAGAATAAGAAAAAGTCTGCGATTGGAGATCACAATTCGTGCCCATTGGTTTAGCAACACTCGTATCAATGCAAACTTGTACAATCCAAAATACTACCCAGAAGCCACTTTCAACAAATTATGTCCAGAAAGAAATTCAATTTAAAAATCAACGAATTGAATGCATCAAATTGAGTTTGACAATTTTCCGGTGGTTTTGCGCCCGCTTTGTCTTTTTGCCCATTGTATTTCGCTTCTTATCAATTCAGTTCAGTAATATTGTTACTGCACCCATTTACATTGCAGAATAAAACTTTCATGAAGAGCATCTATATCTAGACTCTGGTTGAAGACCCTCAGGCGACATCAAGATGTATAGGCAGGAATAACAGCCCTGCCCCTGATAAACTGGAGTTTTCTGTGTATCGTGTGCGTTTTTTGTCACATGTACATTCACTCCATATCCTTTCATATTTTTATAAATTTCCTAAAACTGAATAATGGGTGCTGAAACTGTTGAACTTATATATATAGCGTTTGTTGTTAACACATTTACACCCATAGCACTGCTACAAAACATCAATAAATGGTTTGCAGTCTGTTATCACTTACATACACAAACTTCATTGAATTTTATTAAATGCAAATTACTTTACTACAGAATTCTAGGCAAAATGATAAATTCTGATATATCGTTCTGACAAATTACGTAACTTTAGAACGACTCAATACGGAAATGAAATTTACATCATTATATGATTTGGCAAAGTGGAACTTTGATTCTGTTTTTATCATTACAACTGGTTTAACGGAATATTGAAATTCATCTTCCCCAGGGAGTTTCAATCAGTAACGTTACCGAAATAGTTCTAACTTCTTTATCACTTATAATTTTCTGCATAGTTAGAGACACTTTCTAACATTTCTGATTGTTTTCCCACTGAGTTTAATTTAGCCGTAAACTATGCATGATTACTACGTCTGAATTTAAATTCAAGTTTCTGATATTATTTTCCAAGATGATCTAAAGAGGGGTTACGAAGAACGCGGAGTTCAATATTTTCAAAGAAAATATAAACAGGAAATAGCATAATTATTTTTGTTTTTTAGAAATAAAACGTTTATTGGTTGTGTTAAACAGGTGAAAAATTATAATTAACGCCAAACAAAGCAAAATAATAGAGCTTCAAAGCCTAAGATATCGTTCAATAAGAAAAGCAGGCAGTGATACGACTATGAAAAATACACAAAGCTGCAAGTAAATTGAGATACGGGGCAAACAGCCGATAAACACCCAAATCAATAGTGCATTTAATACAGAAGCTATAATGGTACCTTCAATTAGCTAACGCTTCCAAGTTGTTCATAACAGTTATATACTACAAAACTGCTCAAAATTAAAAATAGTACGATTTATGCGTGGGAGGGGAAGATTCAATTGTGTTGGACGGACTTCTGGTATCTTTTGCTACTAGTGCAACAACAAAGCTTAATTGAAAGAAACTCCCAATGACCACACTCCAGAAGAGCAAATAGACAAAAAGAACAACAATTGTCGCTTGTTTTCAAATGCGACTCGGTGAGTTGTTTGCATCTAGAAATCATACTAGCAGATTATTTCTAAGTGATCTTAGAAGTACGATCAGTTGACATATACAAATTTGCGTTATCAATCAAAGTTTTTTTTTAATCATTTTACGTTAAATACAAATTTCATGATTTTAACGGTTCCTATCAACTCATAAAATAAGATATACAAGAAAATGAATATTTCACTTGTTTTAGTACTTCAAATCAAATCGAGGAATAACACTTTCCTTTAAATATTGAATTTTCGCAACAAATTAATAAAAATACTATATATATACTTTATGACGTGGAATAGAAACAGCCGACAGCCATATTGGTAATTCGATATTGAATCGAGATTTATTTTTCACAAGAACAATAAATTTCCAAAGGTAATTATAAATTTGAAATGAACTAATTATATTTCGTCAACAACTTCTCAGGGGAATTCGTCATTTGAATCACCAAAAGAGAAGTGTAAGGAAGAAATCAATTCTCAAAGTTAAAAAATACATAATTAAAATCTACCGACCTACGCTGTATCTGTTTTGCTCATGCATTAAGGATAAAATCAAATAATTTCTAATATTATATCACAATTAGATATATTAAATTATTTTATCAA
>MJUU01046257.1:94902-120635 GCA_002080025.1 Modiolus philippinarum | reverse complement strand
CTCGAGTTCAGCACAGTTAGTAAGATCGCCCCGATTTGGTTAGTAGACCGAACCCGAGCAATCAAGATCAGTGTCCCGATCAATGAATATTCATGAATATTCATAGATCGAGTTCGGTCGAGTTGCTTTGATCGGCAGTGTAAACCTACCATTAGATACAAATAAAACAAATTTACATGCTTCTTAAATAGCAAAGTAGTTCGTAAGGACTCCGACACTCTAAATCGGATACTAATTAGTGTTCGAGCTTGGTGATATGGAGGCACTTTTGAGACTGAAAATTATATGTAGTAGACTTCTACAGTACTGAACATAAAGCAATATCTATAATAATCATATCCTACTGAGAAACTTTGAAGGTTTTGTCTTATTATCACCATTTATAAAATATTAGCAGTACATTATTGATGTCGCTATTTATATACTACAAGTTCCAAACAAGATATTCATGATATATGCAATTTTAAATGCAACAGAACAAGTCAACCTACAATAAATGAAACATTGGCAAACGTGTGATAAGAAAACGAACAGAACTTCGATCTTGGTTTTTACGTCTTTCTGTTGTTCACAGTTTGTTGGACTTAATTGAAATTTACACGAATGACATTTTAACTACCACCAGAAAAACTCCGTAGAATGTATTAATGACATAAAAGAATGAAGAGTGTAATATCCATTATAACCATCTTACAAATTACCATGTCATGGCCAAGATACGTTACTCAGAGTTAATTGTCCAAGTTTTTATACTAAAAACGGGAAAATATTTTATATTATAGGAAATATCCCTGGTAACGGATAATTACTTTTTTTTTAAATTACTGTCTTATATTTTCGCTAAAAGTATGAATTTTGAAGAAAAATATAATACATGTATATGCTATGTAATGAAATGGCGTTACTTTAAGGAATTTAATTTGTCGTCTTCTAGCTTAAACACGTTATTATTTCCGATAGTCAAAGTGTTTTGATTTCATCTGCACTGAAGAGATAAATTGTTAATTTTGCCATCTGCAGGGCTCATATAACTACATATTTGGTATTATGTTATTTTATACAAATGTATGCGTGTCAAAAACGCATAAATATACAATTGGAGTTCCTGTATTGTAATTTATTTTTCAATGAAAGATTTGCACCAGATACTAGTATTTCCTATTTAAACGTGTTAACATATTCGGCAAAACAGGTCAATAACGTCTTGTGTATCGTTTGATTTATGCATTAATAAATGAAACTTTAATCCTTACAGCTGCATGCCTAACGCGCCAAGTTATTGTTTATTCTGAATTCTAATTGTGGCAAATTTAGGTAAATTTGTTTTTATCAACCTCAGTGCTTCTATCATGGACTGCTAGTTTATCACCAGAGCTTTGTTGCTGACCGAAAACTGACAGATCATACCTTGTCAGCCATGAAGCTCTACGTAAGTTTGTACAAAATATAGTTAACGTGGTCAACTTTTTTTTGGTATTAGTGATTTTTACCGTCAAACTGTCCATATGCAAAAAAGCATTTCGTTGATAGATTTAGGAATAAAGACGTAAACTTGTTACCAAAGAAAACCACGACGTAGGAACTCAGTACACTTTTCCTCATCCAAAAACCATTCTGATTTTAAACTTATNTTCCCTACCGGTGACGACTTATCTCGTCATGCTAACTGTGCATGTATTTATGTCCACCACAGCCCTCCATACATCTGGATTCTAAACCTTTTGCATTCTTTCCGTAGCTTAATAGCAATAGTTCACAATTGATATTAGCAGTTAATTTTAATGCATCATTTGTGGTAATTACAGCGGTTTCTGATGGTCTCAACTAACAAAAAAACAAAAAAAACAAAAAAAACCAGAAATTTGCCTGAAAATTAAGGGGGTCGGTAACATTGAAGATTATTTCAGATGGGAGAAAGAGTCTGGAATTTCAAATGTTTTGCTGGATAAAAAAGAAAAATGACCCAGAAGCACATACACAATTATACTGAAGGAGGTTTTGCAAGCAGGAAGAAACTAAGGCTCAGAAAATCGGAAAATAGAAATCAAGGAATTTTGTCACTACTGGTTTTCCGTATATTTCTCTGTAAATTGTATTTGCCGACCAATGACAGTTATTGATTCAGACAAGGGACAGGTGAACTATTTCTAGTTAATAATGCAATGAACAACTTATTTGACGTCACTTCCGGTTATCTAGGTTGACTTTTGTTCCATAAAAACATGAAAAAACACGATATTCAGTAGGGTGGGCGTCTTTAGTTAAGACAGTGTAAGATATTCAGTCGTACTAATATTAGCTAGATAACTTTGGATAGATCCAGAGTTTATCAACGGACTCAGAAACACCCACTGTGACAAAACCGGGCTTTTCATGAGCAATGTGGGGGGTGCCACGCGCGGAGCAGATCGTACTTACATTTTCGGAGTACCTAATGATATCAAACGTTTTGTAGAGGTTCACACTGCTTAGTTTTGTGGCGTTCTTGTTCACTTTTCTTTATTTTGTCTTTATCATACTGTCTCGATTCATGTTGAATATGAATTGGAGTGTTTTTTGGATATCTGATTTTGGTATTTTCCCGTCACCCTTTCTTGTTTCGGTTATCGGTATTTAAATTCGTCCTGAAGTTTGGGTTTGCAATTGGGCATTTTATAAAAAAAAAGACAAATTCATAATTCAACAGGGTATCAATAAAACAAAGAATTGTGCATTATATGTACAGCTTTCTCAAAACTAAAGATACAGATCACTAATATCATGCGTAATATATAATAACCCTAAAATCTGAACAACTACGACAGAATGCCAAAAGAACAGAGTAAAAGAAAATAACAAAAATCAAAATCCGAAGACGTGTTAAAATCCAGACCTAAACTAGCAGGAATAAATAATTGAAGGATATGAAGTGCATGTACATGTACAGTTGACGAAATCCCTAAAATACATTAAGGTTAAGCAAATGGAACAAGGCTTTTGTTGTTGTTGTTCACCTTGATGTCAACTGAAGGTCTTCAGAAGTAAAAAAAAAACACTTATATATACCCCGACGAAAGTTGGCGGCCCTGAGCACCGGTTTGAGTTAAGTTCACTTGATAGCTAGATGCATAAAAACGCTTCTCCAAGCTTTGTTAATTCAAAGAATGTGGAATGGTTATCAAACATATATCGGGCAAAGTACTCTCACAAACACTGTCATCCGTTACCCGTCAAAGAAACAAATATAAAATGCAACACATAAACAACCACAGGACACACATCGCGTTGATGGTAAAAACATGGCAAATAGAATCGGGAGATGTGAGCATTAAATACACAGATAAACAGAATATTTGTTTGATATTTAGAAAAAAAAGAGCCGAATTATCAAGTCTTTCAAATATATTTAAATGAGGAATTTTCGCATGAACAAGTGCATCATAATTGAAGAAATATACAAGGAAAAATACTTATGACACTATCTTTTACAGAAAATACTGAATCCGTAAAACCTACAACTGCAGACAAATAAAACGTCAATCAGGTGCATAGTATAGTTCTATACCATTTCCACAAAAAAAAATCTTACGATAAAAATAAAATGCAAGTCGTTACCATCTTATACCGACTTACGATTGAAATTTGTCGTAAGATTTTTTGTGACAAGAGCTGTCGGTTTGGAGGTAGATTTGGTGTGCAAAACTGGTTTAACAAACACTTTCTTTTGAAATGCCTGTACCAAGTGAGGACCATTGGGGTTGACAATTTTCCGGTGGTTGTGATTGTGTTTTGTCTCGTGGACCTCGGCTCTTGACAACTCTGTTCTGTAATTTTGTTATTATCCCCTTCAGTATGGATTCTTTAGGAAATCATGATTGTTATTAGTGATTTAAACATTCAGTATAGGAAATCATGATTGTTACAAGTGATTTAAACATTCAGTATGGATTCTATAGGAAATCATGATTGTTATAAGTGATTTAAATATTCAGTATGGATTCTATAGGAAATCATGATTGTTATAAGTGATTTAAACATTCAGTATAGGAAATCATGATTGTTATAAGTGATTTAAACATTCAGTATGGAATCTATAGGAAATCATGATTGTTATAAGTGATTTAAATATTCAGTATGGATTCTATAGGAAATCATGATTGTTATAAGTGATTTAAACATTCATTATGGATTCTATAGGAAATCATGATTGTTATAAGTGATTTAAACATTCAGTATAGGAAATCATGATTGTTATAAGTGATTTAAACATTCAGTATGGATTCTATAGGAAATCATGATTGTTATAAATGATTTAAACATTCAGTATGGATTCTATAGGAAATCATGATTGTTATAAGTGATTTAAACATTCAGTATGGATTCTTTAGGAAATCATGATTGTTATAAGTGATTTAAACATTCAGTATGGATTCTATAGGAAATCATGATTGTTATAAGTGATTTAAACATTCAGTATGGATTCTTTAGGTTATCATGATTGTTATCAGTGATTTAAACATTCAGTATGGATTCTTTAGGTTATCATGATTGTTATAAGTGATTTAAACATTCAGTATGGATTCTATAGGAAATCATGATTGTTATCAGTGATTTAAACATTCAGTATGGATTCTATAGGAAATCATGATTGTTATAAGTGATTTAAAATCTCCCGGACTCGTTAATCTTCAGTTGCAACAGAAAAATGCGCCATTTATGAAATATTTCCGATGAATGCAGCATTTGAATGTATTTTAAAACCTGACCCAATATTGTTAAAATAATGAAATACTACTTGGTGCTTCAAAATACTTTAAAACGGGTATTTGTTCAATTGCACGTGTCGAAGTGTTCGAATTAATCAATTTCAGAACGATCAAGACATAACAGTTTCAAAACAGTTTTAAATTTACATCAACAAATGATTTGACAGATCGCTATAATCTTTCTATTTACCATATGAGAGTATACTTTTTTTCAAAAGATCCAGAGTTTTTTACCGAAATAACAAAGCCGAACTTGTCATTTGTAGAGTGAGGTTGCGACGTGCACGCGTTAGTCAGATCGTGGACACCCTTTTAGGGAAGCTATCAATACCTTCAGTTTTTGTAGGAGTTCATACTGCTGGTGCTTTAGTTTTGTGGTGTTCTTATTAAATTTTTGTTTATTATGTCGCCCCAGGCGTAGTCGGAACGATATTTTGTTTTGGTCCGGTTCTTTGTTATTATTGTTCCAAAATTGTTTTTCTTTCTTTCTCCCACCTCTTTTGGTCCGTGCATTTTTTAAATATGCACTGACAGAATTCCTTCGTATTTTGTAAAAAAAATTGGATCATTCGATTGAGATGAGCATTATAAAATAAAGATAATTGTAAACACCTACAATGGCCGAAAATTACAACCGCATGCCAAAATTCACAGGGGAACAGCACCAGAAAAAACACAGAACAAATCTGGAGACAAACGTAAATAACGATAGGAACTAGGGATAGTCGACACTAGCAAAAGCCAAGGGTAGGGTTAAACCGGTTAAACAATGTTCACAATGGCTTCCATTTCCAAGATGGCTGCAAAGTTACGTCGCCATTTCAACTTTGTACGATTTCAGTAAAAATATGAATTCATTCATATTTGGTAAAAAGTTGAAACACCCTAAAAAGATCTGCATGTAACAAAACAAAATTTCAAACATTTCCATTATGGTCGCCAAAACACGTGAAAATTTAACGTGTACCGATTTCAAATTTCTAGGTAGATTTTGACACGATGAATTAGTTCACTGTTTAGCCGTTTTGATCTTATCACGATCTTGTCACGCTTAACACAATTTCGTTAAGTTAGTGTAAGATATTTTGTCGTTTTTCAAATAATTGCTTTCAAGACCTGTTCAGTTTCCCAAACTTCGTTCAAAGGCGATCAAGATGTTTAAATTTTGTTCCGATCAATCAAGATCAGATCAAGATGAAGAACAATAATAAAAGCGTTGTTCCATTGATTTGTACCATGTATTTGAAGAGACTGTCTCATGTTCATTTACTCAATATCCCTTCATTTCTCTCATCTGATCTTAACAAGCTTACTTCGTCTTGAACGTTCCTGGACTCAATTAACAAGTGCATCTTATTTGATATGAAACTAACTTAACCCGTTGTGATCGTCCTTGAAATCAATTATCTTGAAAACCAACTTTAAATCTTACACTATTTACACAAAATTGTGTAAAGCCTGTCAAGATAGTGATAAGATCGAAATGGCAAAACAAGATCGTAACATATCTGCTTGTGGTTGGAATCATCGAAATGGTTGCCGGGTGCGACGTCATGGTATCATGTGCGCAATTATTGATTTTCGAACAGGGATCCAGTTTTGAACCCAAAGCTGTATTCAGTATTAAGCACTACAACTCCTACGATTGGTGGATAATAAAATTAAATGTTTTAAAATAAAATAGTATGTCATGTTACAATTCGAGTTTNTTTTGTCTTTGTCATGTTGCCTCAATTTGTGTTAAATCGGAATTTCCATGGTTTTTGGATTTTTTTATTTTAGTATTTCCCCCTTCTTCTCGTTTGTACCAATGTATTACAGTACATTAGTCACACCATGCATGTACTGTATTACAGCATATTTGTCACACTATGTATATGCAAGTCTACTATCCTGGTGATAATTATTTCAAATTCCTGCATTTCTTTCCCATATCTATGCTTTTGTCATGGGTGTTTTTATCAGTGCTTAGTGTTAATGCACAAAGTGATATGTAAAATGGAAACCATTAGGGTGAAATCTATGCATGATTCAACGTAGCAGCTAAGTAACTTCCAATTGGAAATAAATTTAATATGAAATAAGATGACACGGCGTGTAGGCAATTTCGAAAATTAAAGTTTCATCGGCGACACTAACCATCAAATAACACATGACCTCATAGTAATTTCAGAATTGTCGTAAACTTGAATACTAAAGTCGTCTATAATGGAAATCAGAACATCAAACCAAACTTAATGCCACAGAAACCTGAGGCAGTTCAATGTAATTATAATTGTGTGTCGAGGCCTGCAAAATAAATAACCTGCTTGCAACTATGATTCATTGTTTTTAATATTTTGCTACACAAAGCTTCTGTGTTCAACATTTATATTTTAAGCAGAGTCTTGTAAAAGATCAGAACGATCTCTCAAGTGTAATTAGGAGTAATTACGTAAGTTATGGTAAATTAATATTTTGTTATTCATTGGATATTAAAAAGGTCCCTTATGTATCTCCACATATAGCCTAGGTGGCCGCTGGACATAGTGCAGGCGATGTTGCCATAGATGACAACAAAGGAGGGGTTCAAATCCAGCTGACGACCTTGCTGTATTTTCCGATGTAAACAGGTTTTAAAAGATGATTTTTATCACTGTTGCCATTCGTAATTATATGTTGTACCTTTGCAGCTCACCTTTTCCAACACATTATTATTCATATTTACATATATTCCTTGTTTGGATTTCTTCGGGTATAGAGCTATATAAGAAGTATTTATCGAAAACATGTTACGCAGTGGATAACAAGAAACATCAACAATGGCTGAAAATGACAATCAAATGCAACAATCTGCCAGAGAACTACACAGAAAATATCACATATAAATAAGGCAAAAGAAAAACGTAAACAACGATAGGAACTCGGGACAGCCGGACTTGGTACCGGCACTAGCAAAAGCTAGATGTCACTCTGTTTTTTAGAGTTCACACTGGTTTTTTTTTTTTTTTTATGTATTGTTTGTGAGTTTAGTAGGCATGTGGTGTCTTTGGTGTTCCGTCTTCTGGTGTTCTTGCTTTTGCCTTGTCTCTGGACTTTGATTTCTACAATCTTGTGCTTTGTTCCTTCGGTATTCTACTGCCGTTGTTTTGAAAGATCAAGGCGTGCTCGCCACTAAACTGCCGGCTAGCTAAAGGAACCTAGTCTACTGGTAAAACACTGTCGAACTACAGAAGAAAACTCAACTCAAAACTTCCCAAAGGGTTTGGTCAAGAATAATAATATATTTAAGTAGACATCGGCAGTATCAGTGAGAGGCCAGTGTGTGTGAAAAAAGTTTAAGGTCACTAGATCTCAAAGCTTATTTAACGGATGCAAGCAGAGTATCCCTATTACGTAAAGAATGTAAGTTACGTCTCAGCTCTTCCGGAATCTTTTAATAACATTTCCGTAACAACGAGGATTAGAAATACCCAGAGTAATAAGCAGTTTGCAAGTAACGCCATTTTTAGATATCAAATGTTCGTATCTAATATAAAAGTTCTTAAATGTATTCAACAACTTATGAAATCTGTAACCCTGATGTAAAAGTTTAATGCGATAGTAAGATCACGTTCATTAAAGTCGTCAAGAGTAGAACAAACGTGTGCAAATCGTACTAGTTGAGAAATATCCACCCCTTAAGATGGAGCTAGAGGAATTTCGTCGTCAAGAAAGGGAAATCAGTAATAGTGGGATAAAAATTATCCCTTTTGTCATATATTTTTTGTTTTTAGCTTACCAGAGTCAATTATAATGGTTAGATCCAGGCAAAGGCAGTATTTTTAGTCATTGTTTCAGATCTTGTGGGTAAATGATGTCTACATAATCTAAAAAAAACTTGGAATTGTAAAACGTAACGATATCATCGATATATCTGCTGTTTTGAAAATAGAAATAAGTCTATCACTGTTTGGTATGGTTCTGTTTTGAAGTTTTTTCATGAAGTCTCGTTCGTGACAGAACAGAAAAAGATCTGCAATGAGAGATGCATAATTTGTACCCATGGGAATACCCATGACCTTTTGATAAATAGTCAAAAATGTTGACCAGCAAAATATTTAGTGCGTTAATCATATCATCACATTTCCAGGACCAATGATTATTGTAGGTAATTTAAGAGAAGAATCCTTGTTGTTTGTTAGAACACAAAGAATTTAAAAGACAATTTGATAATAGTTAATTCGCATTAAATTACACATAATTATGGATAATTATTCCATCCAACTGACAACATCTAAAATAATACTGCCCTTAAGATTTCTGATATCTAAGATACCTAAATGGAATGTTAAAGTGTTTGCTGAAAAGATCTGGTTTTACCTATACTTTAGTTGTTCTGAGCCGTTGCAACGGTATCAGAAACTGTTCACACGTGTAACTTTTTGTAATCGGGAAAGAATCTTTCATTACAGAAATGCAAAACTAAGGTTACTTTGACAGCAGATTTGACAGTGCAACAACAACTTTGAAATGGTGTTGACGATATGTTCTTCAAATCTGATTTTGATTTACACTGAGTTGTTGCCAATGATAATGGACTATCAGTCCCAGAGAGTATTCACCAACCCGGAAACCAGTACTTCGTTGCTGGCCTGAAAACTGATGATTTCATATCTTCTTTGTCAACTTTAATACGTGTTTTGGATTTTGAGTTCTCTAATTGTTTTGATTCGTTCTGCAGTGAAGCGACATTAGTGATTGAAAAAGCGATCAGAAAAAAACTAAATTTACAGTAACGTCGGTATAACAAACCACAAAAATTATCAACACAGAAGTCATCCCACATTACAGAACAAATATTTAAAAAGAGTAATATTTTACAGGTCACTTAAGAAAAGTGATTTGTTTTTAGTATCTCACAAATGCCAATCACCATAACGTTGCCATATAGTATAGTAGGGCTTCAGTTGAATATTGAGAAAAATAATGGCACGACATTGGTTATCTAATTTCTTATATGCCTCTGCATAGAGCAGAAGGGAATTTTGTTAATTTTGAATATTTAACCTTTGCAAAATTAGTTTATAGATTTTAATTTATTGTTTCAAATTTCGATTCTTTTGAGATCTCCGACCACTTTCCATACATTTATTACTCTATGTTTAAATACGTTAAATATATATATGGAATTGACACCCTCTCCCGATGCATTCTTTTACTGTAAATAAGACATTTTGAGTAAAAAAAGTATCCTTCCGAGCTTTACATTTTACATGTATATGTGTATATAATAAAAATCAACTTACCTTCATAAATATTTCAAATTGTTGTTTCTTCTTGCTAGGATGTACTTTTGATGCGACATAAAATCCTTTGGACGGCTTTAACAGTTGCGTGTTAAATCCTAATAAATCCAAACGGAATAAAACGTCACAATAAACACACTTTAATAATTCTGAGCTTTTACAAACCTACAAAATAATGGAAAATTAGTTGTATTTTACTCTCTGTTGGATCAACTGTGTTGCAATAATGATTTTCATTAGGTAATAATCTGCCAATCAAACAGCATTTTAATGTATTTGAAATCTTGACAGAGGTGCGACCTAGGTTAAACTCAATACACAAAATTTAATGGTTCACTAATGTTACAAATACTAATATTATCTTTATATCAAAAGCGCTTATATTTCAAAATATATATTATCTGTTGAACATTAAACATATAATGATGACATTAACCACAGAAAAGAGAGTTTGATAGCAATAAAACCTACTTAATGCTAATTGCATTTTCTGAAACTGCATTTACCATTTGCAGTTAACATCAAAGGGTGTTACAAGTGTTATAGGCAATTTTGGAGTGAATATTATGCTGTGAATTCAAGCAAATATGTACATGTGCATGCGTATATATGTATAATGAAAAAGTTGACTACAGGGGGTATTATTAATCCAAAACTGTCCAGCAAAATCTAAAACATGCCTATGTCGTGCCAATGTCGATGAGCTTGGTCAAATTGCTTCATTATGGTCCGGTTTAGTATTTCTTGGATTTGCAACATAGGATGCATTTGTATACGTATTGTATACTGAATTTACAGCATTCTAAGTCCGTCAATCCACGGTAAAGTCAAAACCGGTTGGGTCGAATTTGTGATGACGTGAAAATGTCCCATGAAAACACCGACACGTCATATCTTTCATGACAGTGACGTCCAGAGAATTTCTCAAGAGACTAAATCGGCAAAAGCTGAACATATCCCTTACTCAGTAGCGTTTGCTCTATTCGAAATACAAAATCACTTAATAAACTGCATGCTTCACATTAACGAATTAACTGTGAAATGTGCACTCCGGTAAGTATATTGGTGTTAAGATATTCGGAAGTTACTATCGTTATCTTTGTCTTCGTCAGATCCTAATACGAAGCTGAAGTAGGTGTATACGTAGTATTTTTAATTTCAAGCTCCTTTGGATATATTTTTGGATGAATAAGAGGAAGTACATTATCTTTGTAACGGAAGCTGAAATCAAAGGACTATGCTAAAAAAAATAATGCGTCAAATTTTCATGACACATTTACAAAAGTTCTCTTAGTATAGACCCTTTCACAATAAATGTGGTCCTGAATTTTGCACATGCCTTAAAATGCCTTTGAGTGGGTAAAATGCAACGTTATATTATATGTAACGTCGTGATTACTTTTCCTAAGACGTCATTTTGTGGGAACTGGTGTTTTTTGTTTTTTTGTTTTTTTTTTTTGTTTTGTTGTTGTTTTTTTTCACTCAAAGTCGTAGGAACGTAGTTATCGTGAAAGTGTCTATACCTTTGTGACGACAAATAATTTGGATGGTTTTTAAAACGTGCAAAAGAAACAAACTGTAACTTTCAAACTAATGATCTCATAATCGCTACCGCAAATCACGCCTAGTTCGGAAAGCAGCATTAACTGGATCAAAATGAAAGTTGTTGAGATCTGAAGTCATTTTTTCAGTTGAAGGCACACAAGAAAAGAGAAAATGGATTCTTTCTTTATTTCTTGCGAACTTGGGTCCCCGTTACATAACATATCGCTTGGCTTCGGAATGAACATGGGCGAATTTCAAACGACAACGTTAAGTTTATTATTAGTCCATCTGATATGCATTTGCTGATGGCAACACAGACATTTGTCAATTTTGAAATAATTCATATATTTAGAAATAATCCCATATTAACAGTGACACGATGTACTGTAAAAACAATGGTTGTTGAAAAAGAAAAAAAATCAGGAACCCTGTTTTTTGTTAAGTTTAATTTTGATGTCAATATTTCAATTAAAATACATAAATTATTATAATTGTGTGAAAATAATGTATAAATGCGTATAGTTACACTTACGTTCCGTTGTAGTACCAATAAAATCAACTTTGATTAAATTGTGATCCAAAGAAAAAATATTTGAATGAACTTTGCAACATTTTAATCCATTCCGTAAGGTAACATACCTACGTTGAGTCCTAGGATTAGACGTTTCAAAAGGTGACATCTGTTTTGTATAGATTTAACCTGTCTTTTTGTATGTGATTAATGTGTGAAAAATGATTGTCATCTTTTGTATTATCAAGTTTATGTATAGCAGCTTAAAATTTACAAAAACACTCGAAAATAGTAAATTTTATAAACGAAAGGCTTACTGACAAAAAGCAATAATACGTTATCTTAGGGTTAACTGATAGCAACAGTAAAGTTCGAGGAATAACTTTAAGTTGGCGATAACCTAGCTCTGATCAAATGAGTAGTCCCCCTTTTGATTACACAACACAATATCGCCAACGGATGCATTGAAACGAAATGAAGGATTTAATCAACCTTAGTAGACACATAATCAGTTAAAGTCAGTGGCTTTTTTTTTCTTTGGCAACAGTACTGCATGTATATGCAAATATATATATTCACAAGACTAAATGACGAGGTCTGTTTGTCACAAGCAAATTTAACCTATCTACGAAAGCTCAAAGCATTGTTCACATCAAGCTCCTGGTTTTTCGGTTGTACGTTTTTGCAAGTTGCCTGTTGTATAGAATAAATCGGCAAAGGAATAACGAAGAAAAGATAATGAAAGGGTGAATTCCAAATCAAAAATCCAAAATCACGGAAATTCATATTCAACACAAATTTAGACAGCATATCAAAAACGCCACAAAACTAGAAATATATATTAATCGCCCATACAGGTTCTAGCGGTCGCAACGCATTTGTTAATTGAATTCAAAACAATTGCACGATGATTTCAAGTTGAATGTTGAAAACAAATAATTCAATCGGTTACATGACAATCGCAAGATGATCTGACAACTGATAACAAATGAAAGGATATGGAGTAAATATACATGGGACAAAGTCTTTACAAATACATGGAAGAATCAAGCAAACGAATAACGCTTTTATTGTTGTTCTTCATTTTGAAGTCACCATGAGGCCTTCATCAATAAGCTTTGCTTATACCTCATAGTGAGTTCAAGACGACCCGTAGCACTGGTTTGAGCGGAATTCGTTGCTAAACGTCGAACAACGTTACATCTATGTCTTTTCTGATCATGGGTGCATAAAGTGGCATAGTGCTCTTACAATTTATTTCATCCATTTCCCGACAGAAGCACTAGTGTCCTAAGCTAGTAGACTATTACAACACATAAACAAACACAGGGCACTCGTCGGAAAGTGAAATGGGGGCTTTATAAAGAGGTGGTCGAAATAACATTTGGGAATTCCAAAAACAGATTTTGAAAGTACTAAAAGTATATCCATATGAGAAATTCTCTCATGAACAAGTTCACCACAAGTGAAATATAAGATAAATTCGCATATCTTGGGAATTCGTACAACTTTCTTCAAACACAATACAGCCTGTCCTTATTTTTAAGACAATCGATCGACTATACATTTCAACATATAAATTCGCATGTATGTCTTGTGTTTTTATACTTCTAGTATTTGTAAAAAATACTTTCTGGTGTAAATTGCATTACTAAGTATGTAAATAACAATTTTGTGTGTAATTGATCCCACGACAAATACAATTGTTGTACGACTTCCTCGTGTTGTTTGGTTTCATCGTATTTCAAAATATCAAATACCACCCTTTACGTTGAAATTTCCCAAATGTTAGACCTTGATCTGAACAAAAGACAAATACAAACAGCCTTACTGAAAATCTATATTCAGATAGTCAAGCTTGTATGTATTCATTCGATATTTAATGAATTCTCAAAATATTTGAGATCATTGACTGATAAAAGATAGAATCACAAAACCGTTTTAATCTATCAAAATATTTTCAATATTTGAGGATAAAAATACCACATTATTAATTGCATTTTAATATTTACAAACAAACTTTTAACAGTGTATTAAGTCAAGCACATAGTGATGATCCTAATATTTATTAATGGTTCTTAAATTTCACATTTTATACTTGGTCGATATGTTTAATGTTTGATAAGATTGTAATGTTATCTACGTGATGTACCCACGATTGAAAGAATAGGACTGTTGTAAAAATAGCGACGTGCTTTAAAATTATCAACCAATAAAGCTTTAGTTCTTATTTTTATCATTCAATTAACAAAATTCACTTTATTCGTATTCTTATTAAAAATGGTCTTTGGCTTCTCTAATCAATGGTCTAAAGTCACCTTTTTCAAAAAGATTGTAGTGCCACAGGAAAAAAAAAACATTTAGGTCAAGAATATACCAATACATCGACAAACAAATACCGAAGCAAAAATGGGGGGGATCCAAAAATAAAAAATCCCAAAAACATGGAAATCTATGTCCGACACGAATTGAGACAGCATGATTAATACAAAACAAATGAACCAACAGGAACGGCACAAAACTAAAGCACCTAGCAGTGTGACCCCTTCAATCACTAGAGGTATCATTAGGTGCTCCGGAAGGGTAAGCCTGATCTGCTCCACGCGTGGCAACCGTCACGCTGCCAGTGAAAAAGTCCGGTTTTGTCACAGTCGGTATTTGTCAATCCGGTATTTAACCCTGGATCTTCCGAAAGATATCTATTTTCAACTGTGAAACAGAAACATTGTCAAAGTCTGGCAAATCATGTTGACGACCGTAAAAGTTCTTTAGTGACAACTGCAATAGTGATTGAACATTACCTTGTATAAGTTTTTGAGACAGTAATTTCGCTCTGTTGACAAAATCGTTGTACAAACTACAGGAACGATAAACGCGAATGAGTTGTGAAATGCAGACGCCATAAGCCGGCGATGTGGGAATATTACTGCACAAAACCGGGTAGTTAACTATAGGAAAGTCAAAATCATCACGCTTGTCGTAGAGTTTTGTTTTCAGACATTTATAATTTTCAATGTAGAGGTACAAGTACTGGTATGATGCTGATGATAATGTACCAGTCGTCTCTTTAATATCGAGTTCACGTGGGGTTATCCTTAAATTTAGGGTCTACATAACGGAAGCTGAAATTAAAAGACTTTATTTTTGTTCTCTATTTTCATGGCAGACAATCAAACTATGCTGTTTTAGGAAGTGAAAACTTGCCATTTTGTATCAATAAATGTAACCCATTTCATATCTGTAATCGCATTTTCAAAGAGTTCATTATAGGTAAAAAAGTCACAAATATATATCGGTGAATAAATCCAAAATTCAATTCAAGTCCGTTGATTTGAGATGCAAATAAGAAATAAAAATTAATTCAAGTCCGTTGATTTTTTTTTTCAGAATTAAGTACAAATAAATATTTCTTTGGTATGATAGTAGTTGCGGAAGATGACCTGTCTCGTATTTACAAGGTTTCTAAGCTTTATATTTGCCCTTATTAACAGTTCAAATGCACATATATATGTACACTGTTAAAAAAAAAGGGGGGGGGGGGTAATACAAAAATTCTTTAAAAAAAAATAACAAAACTTTATATTGAATAACGCAGTAAACAACAGCAATAACAAAATTAAAAGTAAACAAAAAAATGACCAAATTTTCGACCTATCAGTTTTTACGTTGTGAAGATACCACGTGTAAATATTCTTTGGTACACCAGAACACTAAAAAAGGCATATGAATATTACCCAAGATCGGATCTTATTTAGTCATGACTGCCTCCGTATATTTACGCCACTACATGTTAAAGTATCGTCCGAAAATGAGTCTCTGTTTCTGAACTTCCTGCAACTTTACCAAAACTGTTTCTTCCATATTTTGTAAGCAGTGACTGAGGGGTCGGAAATGGTGAAACATTTACGTTAGGATTTGGAAATCTTTTTGCGGAAAACATTAGCTCTGTCCGTAATGAAACGTATTGTACAGTCAGCAACCAATTCAGACTCGACTGCAATAGCGTTAAAACTTTTGATACTGGAAACGTTCTACATACTATTCTTGATCATGATCAATTGAAGTCAATATCCAGGGATTTAATATATCAGTGTTTCTGCACTAAAATGATGAAAAAGAAAGATATTCATATCTGGTGCTAGGTAAAGTTAAAGCTTATTTTATTTAGCATAAATAATATCGATAAAATTATACACTGTCAGAGAAGGATGCTTAAATCAGTTGACAACATATTTATCTAACTGTGAAGACAAGAGTTAGGGATACCTAGTGGAGAATGAATGTGTACAACCTATGGTTCATTTCTTCCTCAAGTCCTATAAAGCCAGGATCACACAAAGGCTAGATCAGAAAGAGGTAAAAACTAGCAAAGTCCTTCTATTGAAGTTTTCGTTATAGAAATGACGTTTTTCATCCTTAATTCAAGGAGTTCCTTCATTTTATAGACCCACATGAACTAAAATTGCATATAGCGCCTACAGTGTAACAGTGTACAACTCATTCGCCATTGTCTTGAAGGTAAATTGTACAGCGTTTTTGTAAACAGAGCCAAATGACTAGTGTAAGACAAAAAAATCACGTGCAGTTTACCGGCAAATATTGTGTTTGCACATTTAGGGTCTGTAGTCTACATCTGCCCTCATAAGTGACCATAAGTGGATTTAATCTACGTATTGTAAAATTGTTATATCATTTAAAGTAAAATTATCAATGAGAATACACGAAAAGTCGTCTTTTAAAATATGGCGCGCTCGGGTATACATTCCTGATTTTATGACGTTACAAAAAGGGACATAACTCCTTGTGTAAACAGACGAAAAAGGGGCGATATTTTTGTGTGGATTTTAGTAAATTTCAAGGTGCATACAGTAAGAAATAAAATCAAACACCAGTGGCGGTGCGAGACAAGAGAATCTCAGACACCCTCGGGTAAGATTTCAATCATCTCGGACTCAGCAAGCTTCGTCCGAGACTGGAAATCTTACCCTTGGGTGTCTGAGATACATGGATTGCACATCTTTTCCATTCCGGATTTGACTCTTCATTTCGACGAGGTCATCTGGAGTCAACCGGAGGAAAAATGACGTAATCCAACGTTGGAGCAAGGGACAAATATTTTCTACCAACGAATCTTACGTTGTAATTCAACATATAGGTAAAAAATCGTTTTCAACTGACAAAGAAATCCACGAGGAACATTTCCAACCCACAAAAAACGAAACTTGAATGGAAATGAAGAAATTACTATCTTCGTCTATCAGCGTCTTGGAACCAGTTTTGTACCAGATTACTCCTTGTTTGGCTAAAATAATGAGCGATCCCGCAAATGCGCAATCGGTGTATTCTCCTGTCTCGCACTTCCCCTGGTGTTAGATTCTTAATGTCTCATAAATACTTTTATACATTCAAAGGGTATGATAATCCACTGATGCAATTGTTATTACAGAAACTATACGGTAGTCATCATTATTTGACAGATCGTTACAATGTTTATATTTCACAAATGAGATATTTTTGAGTAGATTAAGAGTGAATTGAACTGAAAAACACCGATTGACTTTACATCAGATTTGTCCACGCCTTGAGCAGATCGCTTGATGATACCTGAAGTTTTTATGTGTTGGTTTCATTTACTTGAGGTTTGTTGCGGTCTTGCGGAAACTAAATTCACAGTAACTTCGGTATTTTGGTATTTATTAACACTGGGCCGATGTCAGTGCTCGGGGGGGGGGGGGGGGGGNAGATACGATACCACTATAAAAATGACATTTGATATCTCGGGGGGTCACTTCCACTATATGATGAGGTAGGGATGAGCCGCTGGAATAGGTACCTGTTTCTTGCTTCAGATCATATGATAAGGGTAGTAAATTGTGATGAAAATATGTGATAAGGTAGGGAATTTCAGATGAGATTATGTGATAAGGTCAATATGTTGCATCTTAATCAGATACTAATTAGCATTTGACATATCTACATTAATAAAGTATTAAACTGTGTGTAATTTTCTACTTTTTGATTGAAAATCAAGAATTTACAGTATTCTCCCCAATATATGACAAGGTATACTTGTCTGCATTATATATGATTAGGTTTACTTTTCTGCTAAAAATATGTGATAAGGTAGATATTTTTGAGATTCTTAATATATGATAAGGGTGGGGTCCTGATGTGCCAGCGGCTCACCCCTACCAAAAATCATATGGAGTGACCCCCCGAGTGCCAGTGCTGGTGGCCGGAAAACCAATTTTATATGAAAATGAGCAATATCTAGATTTAAGATAATTTTGTTAAAACCTAAGGAGTATCTACCTCATTTATAATTCTGTCCTTAGCTGATTTTTGCTTCCCTATTCAGATCCTTTTGGCATTTGTTCTCTCTCAGCTTTTTCAATGGATTTCAAAATGTTTTTGATTTTAGTTGCACTGAAGAGACATATAGTTGTCGAAATGCGCATATGCAGAAACTAAATTCACAGTCATTTCGGCATTTTGTTGTTTTTTTTCTATATCATTTTATAAACACATAGTGACCAACTTATGCAATAATTCGATTCCCCCAAAATAAATATAAATTTTATTATAAACATCAGCATCATTTATCAGTTCAAGCAAACCAGATAATTCATAATATATACTTGGCTATAAAACTGATCATCAAAGGATAGCTTTTAATTTATGTGTTTAACTGGCTTTATTAAAACATAGTGTCCAATAAAACTGTACAGTATTGTGTATTTCCTTTGTTGTTTCACATCAATATCGTATTAGTGTCTGAGACGAATCCAGAAATCAAAGGGAATATATTTTATGACTTGGCAAATAAGACGGCTCTTCTTGAATGAATTGTCTTCCAATTTTTTTTTACTGGAAATGCATAATCATTTCCTGTGACATTTGGTTGATCTAATTTACTTATATACAAATATGTATGGAAAAGTGAATCATTTTTACAGTAATTACAACATTGCACCGTGACATTATTATACGACTATAACTGAAAGACATTTTGAATTGATTACAGCCAAATAATCAATTCACTTTATATATGTAAAGCTCTGTCATAAAACATTCCAGGAACAAACAACCTGCTTTTTTCCCTTTTGTTTCGATTTGTGGTACCTCTACATTACCACAGTTTTGAATGTCTCAACTGTGTGTTAGTTTTGTATTCGTGTGCTATGTAAATAAAACAAATAGTATGTGTAAAAATATTCCCCATGTGATACATGTATGCACTCTATTTATTTCAATTATGGTGTACTTGTTCTTGAGAGAAGTTCTCATATGAACTTTCAAATTTTGACATTTTATTTATTTATTTATCTTTATTATTATATTGGTAATTTCCAAATATTATACTGACCACCTGTTACATGTAATAGTGCCCACCAAGTTTTCTTAAAATCAGCTTGATGAGTGCAGGTGTGTTTGTCTACATGTTACAACTTAATAACCAATCAGAACTCAGCTTTCAGTATTCACTCCTCTATAGAATCTTGGGTACACAAAAGGGGAAAACCAGTTCTATGTTTAGAAACTGTACCGTGCTACCTATAGGCAGACACATTGATGTATATATTTCCACTAACGCAGGACACTTATGCTTTTGTCGGGCAACGGATGGCAGTGATTGTAAGAGCGCTTTGCCAGTTAAAATTATGCTTGGTGACCATCCTGCNTCTTTATTATTATATTGGTAATTTCCAAATATTATACTGACCACCTGTTACATGTAATAGTGCCCACCAAGTTTTCTTAAAATCAGCTTGATGAGTGCAGGTGTGTTTGTCTACATGTTATATATTTCCACTAACGCAGGACACTTATGCTTTTGTCGGGCAACGGATGGCAGTGATTGTAAGAGCGCTTTGCCAGTTAAAATTATGCTTGGTGACCATCCTGCTTCCATGGGCTAAATACATGTAAATCATGGATGAGGCATTGTCTACAAATAGCAATGAATTCCACATAAACCGATGTCATGGGCCGTCCTCGACTTACTATGAAGTGTGAGCAAAACTCATTATTGAAAATCTCATGGTGACTTCAAGATGAAGATCAACAATTAAAGCGTTGTTCCATAACTTGGTTCTATAATTTATTTGTAGAAACTTTGTCTCATGTGCATTTACTCAATATCATTTAATATTTGATTTATTATTTGATTTTAGGAAGTGATGAAATCATGTAATTCTTCCAGTACATCTTTATAATTGACAATGTTGGAACCTTTTTTATTCGCCGAATATCGTTACTACATAGTTGGATGACCTAACAAACAATTTTGATTTTAATAAAAGTGTTTGATTCAAATAATTCACATTCAGTCATTTTCCAGCGCATATATCTTGTTTTAACTCCAGTTGATTGGATGCGGAAGTCTTTACTTCAGCCCTTTTGGCTATTTGAGGTTCTTAATGCCAAGGTCAAAAGTGATAAAATAACCGGAATCACTAATCGTAGGCAGACGATGAAGAAAAGTATTCCGAAACTTAAGTTTTACTATCATTAACGGTCAAAGTTTCATATTTGCTTAGAAACCGTTTTTAAAGAAATACTGTCTTTATGGAAGCTATATTAGATTGATTTTAGCCGTAGGTCTTGTGGAAAATTAAAAAAAAACTTTATATCAAATAAAAGAATCCAATTTATTATCTGTTTTATCAATGATTCTTTGTGTTTCCTTTGACAGGAACACCATAATTAGTGAAATCTCAGAAATTGTCTATGACCACAACGTAAAATTAATGCAAACGAGAACAAAACACGATAAGAAAATAACCTGAAGGGCTTCAGTTTTAACAGGACAGGCCAACTTATCTATGGAAATATGATAACATGATAGTCACTAATTAATGGCAATATTCATGTTGCCTGTGGTCA
Organism: Modiolus philippinarum; assembly: GCA_002080025.1. NCBI lineage: Eukaryota > Metazoa > Mollusca > Bivalvia > Mytilida > Modiolidae > Modiolus > Modiolus philippinarum. The sequence continues at coordinate 99,681 of MJUU01046257.1, read as the reverse complement.
ACATAATCTAAAAGCATAATTAGCCAACAATAAAAATTTACATTAATAGAGACATATAGTGTCTTACCCAAGGGAAAATGCGAGATAGGCTGATCTCAAACCCGAAGGCTAAGATATCATGTCCATCCCGAGGCTTGCCGAGGGATGGACAAAAGATATCTTAGCCTGAGGGTATCTCGCATTTTCACGAGGGTTTGATACTTTTTCTCGCTTTAACATTCTGAAATAACCCGAACAACTATGTTCAGCTTTGACTTTCACATAGAAATATCACTAACGTTCCCGGGAAAAATATGACGTCACAATTACTTAACGTTTACCAAAGCTGGATGGTGACTTCATTGTCAACAACTGGCGCAATATTTCAAATCTCCGTTTCTCACAGTTCATGATACATTTCAGATTAAAAGGTACATGTTCATTCTTTATTTAAACAGAAAGAGTTATTAAATTAGAAATCAAATAAAACTGGATAAATCGCTTGAAAATCGAAGCGATGGCAGACATCTTGAATTTTATGCACGTGCTTGCGATTGATGTGAGAAAGCCTCCCGCAAAGGGGTGAGATAAGCTGATCTCACCCACCCCAAATCACGAGATTTCTCTATCCCATAGGCGAGAAAAGAAATTCTCCAGTCACCCACTCACGGATTCCAAATAATTCACTAAAAGTATATATCTAATTCTAAAATAAATTTCGAAGTTACAAAACCAATGAACAATCGACAATTTTTAATTCTCCAATTCTAAGCGTGTTAACCCAGTTGGTTAAAAATACGTATTATTTTTATTCCATACGTTGGTTAAATTTCTGCGTGATGTTTCCCACAACATTTCATTTCATTCATAAAGTCTATTGTGACGTCATCGTTACTAGGATTTCAGATTGCGCGGCAAACGTTGGCAACCGTGTTGAACCATTGAATATTCACCTGAAACTCAGTAAAAGTCATTGGAGAAACAATATATCCTTCCGTTTTCTCGTGGATTACGATATTTCTCCATTCTCGATAGTTAAATTTCTGATATTAACATGCTCGCTAAAGCTCGCATGTTGAAAATCACAAATTTAACTATCTCGAACTGGAGAAATATCATAATCCACTTGGTCCGGAAGGATATACTATATTTATCTATCACGTAGCTTAAAAACAGTGAAAGGATATGGAATTGATTGACAATGATATTATATGGAGTTAATGCACATGCAATAAAGTTTCTACAAATATATGGTAAAACCAATATATGAAACAAAGCTTTTATTGTTATTCTTCATATTAAATGAGAATAGATATCCTTGGATAGATCAAGAGTTTATTACCGGACTGACTAACAACGACCCTGGCAAAACCGGACTTTTCACTGGCAGTGTGACGGATGCCACGCGTGGAGCAGATCATGCTTACCCTTACGGAGCACCTGTTGATACCTCAGATTTTGAAGGGGTTCACACTGCTGATACTTTAGTTATGTGGCGTTCTTGTTCATTTTTGTTTATTTGTTTTTTCTTTGTCATACCTTCTTAATTCATGTTGGATGTGAATTGACGTGATTTTGGATTTATCCCCCCTTTCCTCGTTCTTGCTTCGGTATTCGTTTGCCGATGTATTGAAGTCATCATGAAGCCCTCATGAGATTTGCTGGTACCTCATAGTGATTTAAAGACGCCCACTAGCACCTGTTAAAGCGGAAATCATTGTCTGATGTCGCTACATCCATGTTTTTTTTTTTCAATATAGAAGTTATTGACTGTTTTTCACCAAATATGGTTAATGGGTTATTTCCCTTTAAATTCTGTTTTCAAATCTTCTTTGGTAAACTTTTCTCTTTTAAGTGTTAGAGAAATTCCCTGCTATCACTTTATCAAAAACAATTATTTGTTACATAATCAAGAGCAAAAAAGTGTTTTTTTTACGAATTTTTACATTTTTTTTCTATTTTTTGGCAAACATACTTCCATAATCTTCATTTATTTCACATCTTAATAATTTTTGTATACAATGTATAAATGAATATTGTGTCCTACAGTGATAATTGTTTGCCTGCCATGCAACTATCATTACTCGATAAATTTATAAATAGCATTTTCGCTTCACAGAAAGCATTGACTCTATGAGTAACCTGGCTATGCCATGGTGAGTTTTTGCCATCACTGTGTCCATGGTCTGTCCGCTGTAGTTTTTTCATTCAAACATCTTCTTCTCTGAAACCGCTGGGCCAATTGGAACCAAACTTGGTCGCAATAGTCCTTAGGTGGTCCCCTTTAGAAAATGTCCGGCAAGTAAAAACGCCATCCAAGATGGCCGCCAGTGGGATCTTTGTCGAAAAATGGACCCTATATTTAAAGATCTTCTCTAGATCTGGAACTATCGGGCTAATTGGAACCAAACTGGGTCAAAATATGTCTTGCAAATATCCAAGATGGCCGCCACCGGGGAACGTGGTTTTAACATTTGACCATTTGGGAAAGCATTCAAAGATCTTCTCTGAAACCACTGCGCCAATTGGAACCAAACTTGGTAACAATAGTCCTTTGGTGGTCCGGTTTAAAAATTGTGTCTAGCAAGTCCGCACTTCATCCAAGATGGTAGCCATCGAGGATTTTTGTCGAAAATTGGACAATATTGCAAAAATCTTCTCTGAAAATACTGGGCCAATTGGAACCAAATTTAGTCACAATGGTCCTTAGGTGGCCCCTTTTAAAAAATGTTTTAGGCAAGTCCACATCATATTCATAATGGCCGCCAGTGGGGAACGAGGTTTTAACATTGGACCCTATGGGAAACATATTCAAAGATCTTCTCCTCTGAAAGTACATGGTCAATTGGAATCATACTTGATCACAATGGTCCTTACTTTGCCCCCTTCATAAAATATGATCGGGGCATGTCCGCATAGCAGCCAAGATGGCAGTCAGCGGGGAACATTGTTTAACCTTGGACCCCATGGGAAATCATTCAGAGATCTCATCTGAAAATACTAGGCTAATTGGAACAATTATCCTTAGATGGTCTTCTTCAAGAAAGTTGACATTGGGTCTACACCCCATTAAAAATAGCCAATGGGGAGCATAGTTTAAATTTGGATCATATAACATCAATGTCTATCAACAAACTTGAAAATGAAACGTTGGGATTATTTTGACTTATTGTATCAGCCATGGCCCATTTGAGCGATACAGGCTCTTGAGAGCCTCTTGTTTACTTAATACTTGGATGTTCACTTCTTTTTTTACTATCTACGACCTTCGAACGGCAATTGCTGTTAAGTTGCTACCAGTTGCTATTAATCACTACCACAATTGAAAGAGGGGTTGGAAGCACCATAAAACCTGTTTAACCCACAATTACTTCGGTATTTTGTTATTTATAAATTCCTTTGCCAAGTTGGGACCTTTGCGATCGACAAATTTCAGGGTTTTCGACCTGCTTTGATGTTTTGTCCTTTGAACAATTCTATTCGGTAATTTTGTTGTTACCCTTTTTTAGATTGCCGTTATGAATTTATTGTCTACTTAAAAATTCGTGCTAGACTGAAGTTGATCATAAAGAAGCTGGCTCACAGACTGGCAAACTTGGCCCTTAAAGTCTCAAAAATAGTAGAACCAAGCAATGGAGCAACGTTTTTAGTGTTGTTCTTCATCTTGAAGTCAGCATGACGGAGGCTTTCAACAATGAGCGCTGTCCATACCTCATAGTAAGTCCAAGTCGGCCCTTACAGTATTACCGGTTCAAGGAGAAATTCATTGATTAATGTCGAGCAACGCTACACCCATGCAATTTTACATCCAGGGATACGGGATCGTCAACAAACAAAAAAAAATAGCTCTCAAAGTATTCCTATTATTGCTTTCATCTGTTTCCCTGCAACAAACACCAACAGAAGACGATCACAACATATAAACAACCACAGGGCACTCGTCGACATAAGAAAGTGGTCATAAAATAGAAAATAAAATGCTAAAATTTAAAAGTATGATAGAATATCCATATGAAAAATTTATTCAGGAATAAGTACATCATAACTGAAATATAAAGAGAGCATACATCTCTCTTCACTTCATGTTTGTGTATTTATCAAATAAAATGAAGCAAATTTGGGCTATAATTATGTTTATTAATTTTGTCCAATTGTCCAGAATCACAATTTGACCAATTTCGGAATAGGTTTTGATTCAAATAACATTGGTGCTATCAGTCCTCAACAAATCTACTGTGTAAATGTGTATCATTTGGATATCAAATTGTAAATAGTAATTCTGTTCACGACAAAATTTTGGGGAGAGGAGTGGCACCATATTATCAGAATCATTTCTAAAGCAATTCAAATTCATTTCGAGGCCACAATTTCGTCCGTTTTTATTCTCTTGTCTTATGACCTGTTTTACAAATCAGACACACGATAAAAGCTGAAAATAAGCCTAATTCTAATTGACGGATAAATTGTTGATGTTCTAACACAAGATTTACAACATAAAAGTTATTTTAAAACTTTGAAAATTGAACAGTCTTTTTTAACACTTATTAAACTTTATATTTCATGGGAATCTGCAACTGCATGGACAATAGAAAAAAAGCAGTGCTATTTCATCACATCGTTGCTGATCGAAACTTTGTGATTAGCGAAAACTGGCCCAATGCCTAGTATTCTAAAGAAACTGTTCTACTTGATTCAACATCTGCAACTTTATCGTATTTATACAAAAGTACTCGGTTATTAAAAGGTTTCATCAATTTCCAATGTAAATCAATGTGCCAATTTTAATATTTAGAACCTTAG
>MJUU01046257.1:75940-92865 GCA_002080025.1 Modiolus philippinarum | reverse complement strand
CCCGATTGTCTGTTGAAAAACACGGCCTCCAAATTCGACAAAAATATAAATTGAGGATTGTTCAATGAAAGAACATCATCTATATAACGGAAACTGAAATTAAAGGATTTGGCTGGCTTGTCTTTTTTCTGAACTAGCCCTTTCATGCACCTGGCTTCATACGAATAAAGAAAAAAATCTGCTAAAAGTGGCGCACAATTAGTCCCTATAGGTATCCCTATTGTCTGCTGGAAAACTTGTCCTCCAAATTCTACACATATGTAATCAATCAAGAATTCCAGCATTGCAATGACACCCTCCTCTGTATACTTTTTGTGTGAATCAGTGTGATGTTTAAAAAAATAGTCCCCATCTTTACCTATCACCAAATATGAATATCTTCTTTCACCTTTTTTAGTACAGAAAGACTGATGTATTAAATCCCGGAGTACTGACTTTAGCTTACCGTGTGGAAGAGTAGAATAAAGAGTAGAAAAATCAAATGTTTTGACACTGTTGCAGTGGTTGAGTTCAGTTGAATATAGATATTCTAATAACAAGTCTTTTGAGAGTCCACACCTGATTCATTTCACTTGTTGGGTATACTTTACCACTATTTCTTGAGGCCATCTTTGACTACAGTAAGTAATGAAGTGAGGAGCTTAGAAAGGGGTTTTGTTGTGCATTTGGCAGACCCAGCAACGTATCTCTGTTTGTAAGGGCATTTATGTAATTAAGGTACCCAGTAGATACAAGGCAGGTTGCTGTTCTCTTCACTCAAAGTGATACCAAAGGAAGACAATACTGATTTGTGATTGTTTAGTATGTCCCCCTTGGTATGGTGGAGAGTGTATGTGGGGTTGCCAAATGAATTGTCAATGCCCTTCTCCTTCATTAAGCAGTCAATGTAGTGGCTTTTGCAGATAAATGTGATGTTGTTTTGGGCCTTGTCAGCTGGTACGATGACATAATTGTCATGGAGGAAGACAATGTTTGTTCTACCTCGGGGTCATCGAATATGCTTTTTGAATTGGGACTCATTGTTGTCTTTAGGCGCCTCATTCGAGCTACATATAAATGACTTTATGGACCTGATCCAGTCGGACAGTGTTTCAACCTTTTCCTTCTCTCTCTTAGCCCATTGTTTGGCGAATTCCTCAACTAAAACATCCTTTTACCTAGTTAACAAACGAGTTACAGAAATTAAATGTTGTTACCTAGAGAAAGACAAAGACGTAAGCAATAAACTGCGAAACTTTCATCTCACAGGAAACTAACATCCACAGAATGTTAAAATGGAAGACATTCATTTTGGTATGCAATTGCACAAAAGATACATATGCTTACGGCCATCTTTAGCTTACTATGAGGCAGGAGCAAAACCCATTGTTGAAGGCCTCATGGTGACTTCAAGACGAAGAGCAACAATAAAAGCGTTCTTTGTTTGGGTTATTACTCACATTTTCCATGTATTTGTGGAGTCTTTGTCTGATGTGTATTTACTCCATATCCTTTCGTTGTTTATCACAAAATTTTAAATAAACGCGTATTACTAAAATGTATCATATAGGAAATATATTATTTGTCAACAACTAAAAACTAAAAGCCATTGATAGTAGTTGTAGTGTTTCTTGTCAGTTTCTCTTATTTTACGTTTACAACAAACTGATTTTTTTTGTAAATTTAAACCGAAACCATTGAAAATTTTGTTTTGCAATTTTGTACGAGTTGAAATAGGCATCTATTACACTAATTTTTCCTTTCAGTTCAGTGAGTAACCACCATGAATAAAAACAGGAAAACAGAATGAAAATTGTAGACATTTTCTTACATTTTTCAATTGCAATGCATACTTTGGCCATTTAGCATTTTACTACCGATTACTCATTGGAAATATTTAATTGCAATCAACAAAGGAACAATATCGAGATATTGTGCACGAGACAGAGACTCTTTCAATACATAGTAAAGCAAATAAATGAAACAGGAGAGGGCTTATACAGGCAATGCCTGCTGCCCAATCCTGTTTGGATTTATTTCTAAATAAAATATTGTTTAAATTAAATAAATGATACAATGCTTTTATTCTTTTTCTTTACCCTAAAAAGTTACACTACACATCGATTTTTGTTTAACTCCTTTAATTTTCAGTTATCTAAGCTATATCAAAATCATCAATTTTAAATTGCTAGAAGTATCTCTACTTTATACTGATCATTTCCTATCCTGATGAGGGAGAGCGATGTTTATTCAATAGAATACAAGTAATTTTTGTGATAGATCACACTGGGAACTCGCGTAGTAGCCGATTAAATTCATGGTGCATACATAAATTTCCTAACATCATTTTTCAAGTAAGCCTTTTCTAAATCTGTTAACATTTGGCAGTTGCTACATGCCATGTAATTTTGGTTCGTTTCAAAGAAGAAAGAGGCGTGCGAAAGCAAGGGTGCTCCGATTTTAGAGTTGTTCAAAGTCATTACGTTTTAATACTGAAAAATGAAGTAACAGATCTTAACCATAATGTACATAATTTTAAGAGGAAGAGGATGGCTAGCCTTAATTACACGGAAGCAATTCAAAACTTTGAAGGCAAAAGACATGGTATTTCAATTTCTATCTAATATTAAAATTTTTCATGGATCCCAAGAAGTTATTAGCCATAAAGTATTATTAAACCTTTATTGTGTCTTTATAAAATGACTGCTAGAAACCAGGAAACCTTTTAAACAAACAAAATCCCTGTATAAATGGCCTTATACTGTTTCCAATCACGATGAGTTGTAGGTATAGTTACAACATTTCCAAGTGAATATCAAACAATATTTTTATATTTTTGAAAACAATGAATCGGGCATTTACAGTGATAAATAAATATTGTCAAGCAAAATTAACCCACTTGTGAGCTAACCAAAGTATATGGGATTGCTTACTAATTCACTATTCTTGGTGGAATTCAAACAACTTGTGATGACATAGCTATATTTTATAGTAAAAACTAACTCGTCTTGAAAATACCTATATATACTCAATAATTCATCAAAAGAGTGTCATGTTACAAGCTATTCAGTAACTTTAGAATGATAGTTTTAACATTTTTTGTCTTTTTGGTTCTAAATGGTTTACAAATTTCCATAGTGCTTTTTTTTTTGCATGTCTTCTTTTGATCCTCTTTACGGATAAGAATATGAATCCCAAAGCAATCATTACAAAGCATTTATCCAGGAAACAAGTGCTTTGAGGCGAAAATTAAATGTTGGAGCGAACAACTGGAAGACTATTATACATTTACATTGTTGTATAATATCGTAAATCCCAAGACGTTATTTTCCAATTTTTCAGTGTCTCCGAAACACGTTGGAAAATAAAACATGTCAAGTTTAATAAATTTAATTGCTATCTTAGTTACTTCTTAAAGCATTAAAACGTTTTCCCACTGATGCAGTAACTGGGTGTTAATTTAAATTTCAAAGACTACTGTATTTGATCAAAGCCTTTTTAGTTATATAACAACACCCACTTTATTACATAACTACATCTAAATACTGAAGGACTATATTTAGTTTCTGCAATTTCTATTTTGAAAGATAAAGATACAAAAACGGGTAAGGTATATATCACTCATATCCGCAATTAATTTGAAGCTGATGTTTGTCCAGTAAAACATTTTTTGTCATTCATATTCCTCAAATTTTGATTTAAATCGTAATTTATTTAAATATATCGCCACGTATAAGATTTCTTCCTCTTACAAAGTTCTTTCTTCAGCTGTTTTCGTTGGAATCTATTGATTGTTATCGAATGTTGAATTGTTTTTATCATTTTTTTTTTCATTTCCGAACCCATTATCATGTAATATAATAGTGCCATATGATTGCTGTTGCTGTTTCACCTCCCAACAGGAACCCCCACTGTTTATTATTAAATATGTTTGAGAATTTGATCTTCACGACAAGTGGCATTGGTGATGCAGATAATGAAACGCACGAGCATCTATGTTCCATGGAGTTGATGTCTTCTGCATGAACTTCTGCTCGGTTACTGTTTTTACATATGCATGACATTTTAACGAGCGCGGGTAATATATAACAAAATTACCGAACAGAGTTGTCAAGAGCAGAAGTCCATGAAAAAGACAAATCAGGTGGAAACCAACGGAAAATTGTCGATCGCAATGAACTGTGAGTTTCATTTTTCTTCACCCCTATTAAGCTGGGTAACGTTTAGGTACATGTAATGTTCAAATATCAAAAAAACAGTACCTAAACATTATCCTGAACCGGGACAAAACGTTATCCAATGTAACTTAAAATAAGAAATTTGTTTACATTTTTCTCAACCGGTCTTAACCTTATCCAACCGGACTAAACCAATTATACGCGAACTCTTCTTACCTAAACTGTTCGCCGAGAACTCTGCTTAATAGGGGTGTTCTTGTCGGCATGCCATACTTGTCTCTAAGGGAGAGAAAACTTTGTAAGAGACCATGATTGTCGTCAAAATGTGCAAAATGTTATTTAAATGTGGTATCTAAGATTATTGCTAAGGTTATTGATTGTAGAAACATTTTTGTAATCCAAATATTGAACTAATTTATAGTTCTGTTATAAACCATACAATAAAATAACATCTGAACATTATAATGGTAAAGAAAACAGTTTAAACAATTCTAAAAAGATAAAAGAAATGTGTATTTGTTTAGTTCTCTTGTCGTTGTACATTGATTACCTCTAATGGAACCATTTAGATAACATAATTCAAATTAGTCATTAATACATTAGTCAGCGACATATTCAAATTAAACAGTAAATATCTCAGGTAAAATGCATGCAATTTTACATTATTGGTTGTTTAGTACGTTAACTGTACTTTGATCACACTTCATCTGGTCACTTTGTAAAACATTAAACAAATGGTCAAAATGACTTATCCACCACGATACTAATTTATCCACACGGGTATTCAAGTGGTTCTTTAAGTAAATAAAATCAGAAAAATGCTACTGCGATCTCTGTAACCAAGTGAAAGGCATAACATTAGACTATCGAAACCTCAAGATCGTTAGAATATCTATCTTATATTGAACAAAAACTCTACTACTCTTCTACTAGTTAGACAAAAGTCAATACTACTTGATTTAAAATATCAATCTTTCATCAGTCATATACTGGATGTTGTGTTGTACAATATATTTGTCGAGTTTGAGGGTTAAAAAATGAGCAAACAATCGGTATTCCAATTTGCAACAATTTTGCCCCCTTACTTGCTGATCTTTTTCTTTTCTTTTTTTATTTTACCATTTTCTGCCTTTTTCTTTCAGTTTACTAAAGTATATAGAAATGTATCTTAATTTCATTCAGATAGATATATTTATGTTGAAAAAATAGAAATATATCTAATTCCATTCATATAGTTATATCTATGTTGAAAAAAATGCGTATAGTGGTACACAGGAATAAATATATTTGTGCTTAAAATACAACAATATTGGAATGAAATATGACAGAAAATTAAAGTTGGTAAGCGTCATGTACATCATGTAGGTACTGTATANACGGCAGTAGAATACCGAAGGAACAAGGGAAGCGATGACTACAAAAATCGAAGTCCAAAGACATGGCAGAAACGGTAACAGATAAAAACAAAAGACAAAACAAGGACGTGAGACAGCTACAATGCACGGAAATAAAAAGATAACATTAAGAACTACGTTGTATTACAATACCGCCTGGTTTTTATACATGTGCAAGTTACAGTATATAAAACAAGACTTTGTAGACTTTTTCTCACGTGCATTAATTCTATATCCTTACATTGTATATTCGGTATATACAGTAATTTGCAATCGCTGTTAGCCGATGCTCGGCAGAAAAATCACAAGATATAAACAACAACAGGGTACTCATCGAGTCAATTGTAAGAAAACTTGACGTAAGGCCAAACCAATTTAATTCTGTATTTTGCGTCAATTTATTTTTGAAATGTAAGAGTGTCAAAAACCAAATAAAAAAACAAGAAAACATTTTTTGCAAAATACCAAACTGTTATATGACTCATGTTCATTAAAAGTGAATTTTCAGAATGTCAATTGAATCTAGTGATGTTATTTTTTTATATTATTCATTTTTTTCCCATTTCAGTTTATGCTAATGTAATGTATATGCCTCATTGGTTGACGTTAATCAATTTTAAATTATTTTTTTTTCAAATACACGGATAATGTTTGCTTTTGGTACAAAAACATTAAAAACAATGTAAGAAATAAAAAAAAATCCGAATTTTAATCGCAAAAAACTAAAAAGTTTGTTTTGTCATAAAATCACACATTTTCGATGCGCGCGCTGACGCCGACATAGAAATAACTTGTCTTGGCCTAATAAAATAATGAGATGTGGGCACTATATATAAGCATGGGGTAGAATGAAATTTCAAAATACAAAAAGTGCAAAAATTTTAAAGCATGGTAGTGCATCAATATAAAAAATGATCTCAAGAACAAGTACAAACAAAACATACAAATGTACTGAAAAGCAGGGAACAAGTGACTAAGGATATAGCTTTAGAAAAGTATTATTGCTCTATTCTTTCAAAAAAGCTTATACAAACTGATTTTTTTCAGGATTGCCATTCATTTAGATCATTTTTACCACTAGGTCGATGCCACTGCATGTGGACTGTTAAACAACGAGTCAGAGTATTCACCATCCCAGAAGCCATTACTCTGAGCCGAAAGCCGATTCTATTTAGAAACTTGTAATTCTAAAAATCAAAAATACTGAGGCTTCGTTGCGATCAGTTTGGTTATTTGTTCTCTTTCAGTTTTCAAACACCTTTGAGTTGATGGTCTTCCAAACATTTAGATTTTATCTGCAATGAAGAAACATAAGTTTTCGAAATGCGCATATTATGCAGAAATTAAATTCATAGTAACTTCGGTATTTAGTTATCCGTTTATGGCACACAGTAGATGTCCTTGGTACTGGATTTGACTTCCTATTTCAATATTTTGGGGGAAATGAGTACTTCTTTTGGACTACTTTTGGATTATGACTTTCCATATTATTTGATTTTGATGCTGCTGATGAGAGGTCACTCCTTGAAACACGTGTACAGCATAATGGAATAAACTTCTTTTTATTCAACTTCGTTTTTTGTATTTTTCTGAATATTGTTAAAACTAAGAAGTATCTCCTTCATACAAAGCTCTGTCCTTGGCTAATTTTGATTTCCATTTAGATCTTTTAAGTTATTTACTCCGTTTATTTTTTTTTTAGATATCTTTAGATTTATGGTCTATGGTTTGTGTAATCATTTTAACTGCACTGAACAGACATAAAGTGGCCATCTGCAGAGAGTAAATTTACATTTTACTTATTTTTTTTCCTAATTTCCCTGTTTAATATTGTGTTCCTATCTGACAAGTATTCGGCATTACGTTTACTTTTTGCAATAAAGTCAGGAGTTTCATAATTAACAATGAAGGGATATGGAGTAAATGTAAATGAGACAATGTCTCTAAAAATATAATGTAAAACTAATCAATGAAACAACGCTTTTATTGTTGTTCTTCATATTAAAGTCATCATGAGGCCTTCAACAATGAGCTGCTTTACTCATACCTCATAGGAAGTTCAAAATGACCCCTTTCACCGGTTTAAGCGGAATTCATGGCTAGATGTGTTCTTTCATTCGCTGTCCTCCATTGCCCGACAAAAAGAATAATAAAAGACGATTGCCCGACAAAAAGAATAATAAAAGACGATCACATTTAAACAACAACAATGGTGAAAAGTTGTAAAAGCAGACTTGTTATAAAATAAATATAGAGCGTGTGTTTCATTTGTTTTTTTCTGCTTAATGACGTACAAAAGAAAGGAATATTTGTTTTCTTAAACCATTGTAAAGTTTACAATCGTGTTTGATTTCTCCTAATTAAATTCAATTTGAGCAAATTGTAATTAGGCCAGTGACTTTAAACTGGCGGCATGCTTATTCCATTATACAAAATTTATAAACATGTACAAAAATATCTCAATACAGAAGTTTGTTTAATGTTTGGCAATCATGTATTAAGACTAGAATTCTTTTGTGTTAATTTTTATATACTTCCTATACTAAATGCGTTATGTATTTTATATACCATATGCCACTTTATAGTTCTCAATATACATTTTTATGCATTGTACTTTTTTATGAACATAACATTTAAAGCTGATATTTCAACTATCTTGGCATCATTACATTTATGTTTTTAAACCCCACTTGAAAATGTAAATTTAGTATACCAGTCTTCCTGACTCAACGATATCGGCATTTCAACAACGTATTATCAGTTATGCTAGAGACCATACATACGGGGAACAAACTTATTGTGCAAACAGTCCTGAAAATTGCGCATGAGGACCAATTTAAATAAAGCACTACAAATAAAAAAAAACAAAAAACGATACATTTGTAACACGTTTATTATTGAAGGCCGCGTGACTTCAAGGTAAAGAGCAACAGAAAAACGTTGTTCCATTTCTTGGTTTGCCATGTGTTTTTTGGAGACTGTCTCATGTGTTATTACTCCATATCCCTTCATTGTTAATTTTACACTGAAATATCTTTTTTGCTGTGTGGAGTCCGTAAAAAGATTCCCCATGCGAGAGATTGCTCTCTATATATTCCAGTTCTGGTGTATTTGTTCTTGTAATATCTCATTTAGATACACTATCGTATATGCCATCATATCATATATGGCACTATCAATATGCCAAGTGTTTTTTGCCAATTGATTCGATGAGCACAATGTGGTTGTTTATAATGTTTCGATTTTCTTGTTTGATTCTTATATATGTTTATACATGTAGCAATGTATGACAGGGATTAGGCCAAAATATGGGAAGTATCAACCCCAAAGAAAGATACACTAATCAAGTGATACACATGTTTTTCATTTGTTGTTTTTTATCCTCATAAATCTGAAGATCAGTTTTTTTAATTTATTCAAATAGCGCCTTTGGTTCAGACCGCATTTGTTTTGTTGATATGTAGTTTAAATAGCGTTTATTAAATGGCTTGGGCACATTTATGTGAGTCGTTTAAACTAAATTAGTATTATTGTATTTTTGCTTATTGTTCACAAGGCATTTTTCCTTTTCCTCTTTTTCTTAAGCACTATAACAATTATTTTCTCTGATTTTTAATGCAGTGATATAAGTTTTTCCTTTGATGATTTTTATACATTTTTTACAGGTAAACAATCAATCAATTTAAAAATACTTCGCAGGATATAAAACAAACGTTGAGTACAGATTTATTTTAAAAATGCATTTTGCAGCAGCGAAACTTCATTGAAACAACGGCAGAAGAATACCGACGGAACAAGGGATGTGGTACGTAAATTAAAGTCTAAAGTCATAGCAAACAAAATTACCAAATAGAGTGGTCAAGAGCCGAAGTCCATGAGACAAAAAGACAAATCAGGTGGAAACCACCAGCAAAATTGTCGACTGCAATGGTCCTGACTTGGTACAGACATTTCAAAAGAAATGGTGGGTAAACCGATTTTATGGCTAGCAAAACCTCCCATTCCATTGCAGTAGTGTCCGGTAGCAACTCAAAAGCAATTGCTATTGAAAGGTCGTAGAAATGATCACCCCAGTATTAAGTAAAGAAAGAATCCTGAATCAGAGTTCGGACCAAAGCTTCAAATTTTTCCACAGGGGACTGGTATCGATTAAAGAATTTTTTAATGATCGTATGAGAAGGAATTTTTTGATTGATTGATTGTTGCTTAACTTCACTTTTAGCAATATTTCAGCTACATCGTGGCGTGAACTGTTCATGATATAGCAAGGACGTATATTTAGAATATCTAAATATATCTCCTTGGATATGGTAATAAATATACAGTTTAAAAGGGAATTTTTTGAAGCCTTTATTAATAAAGTGACCACGGAGAAAACTATGTCTAATGAGAAAGTCTATATAAGGTTTGCTAGCTCTCGCGTAACGAATTAACTGTAAAACATACACTCCGTAAACGGGAGAAGCTGGGATATTACTGTGAGGAGACAGAAAAACAAAGACATGAGACAGCAACAAAGCACAGAAATAAAACATATACTCCGTAAACGGGAGAAGCTGGGATATTATTGTGAGAAGACAGAAAAACAAAGACATATGACAGCAACAGCACAGAAATAAAACATACACTCCGTAAACGGGAGAAGCTGGGATATTACTGTGAGAAGACAGAAAAACAAAGACATGTAACAGCAATAAAGCACAGAAATAAAACATACACTCCGTAAACGGGAGAGGCTGGGATATTATTGTGAGGAGACAGAAAAACAAAGACATGTGACAGCAACAAAGCACAGAAATAAAACATACACTCCGTAAACGGGAGAAGCTGGGATATTACTGTGAGAAGACAGAAAAACAAAGACATGTAACAGCAACAAAGCACAAAAATAGAACATATACTCCGTAAACGGGAGAAGCTGGAATATTACTGTGAGGAGACAGAAAAACAAAGACATGTAAGAGCAACAAAGCACAGAAATAAAACATACACTCCGTAAACGGGAGAAGCTGGGATATTATTGTGAGGAGACAGAAAAACAAAGACATATGACAGCAACAGCACAGAAATAAAACATAAAGCACAGAAATAAAACATACACTCCGTAAACGGGAGAAGCTGGGATATTATTGTGAGGAGACAGAAAAACAAAGACATATGACAGCAACAGCACAGAAATAAAACATACACTCCGTAAACGGGAGAAGCTGGGATATTACTGTGAGGAGACAGAAAAACAAAGACATATGACAGCAACAGCACAGAAATAAAACACACACTCCGTAAACGGGAGAAGCTGGATATTACTGTGAGGAGACAGAAAAACAAAGACATGTGACAGCAACAAAGCACAGATATAAAAACACAGCATTCAGAACTAAGGCAATTATAGTGTGAACCGGGAGTGGCACCAGGTGCATTGAAGTGATGCAAAATCCTTTGTTACTGCACTTACTACTAATATTTGAGAAATTCCTTAGTCCAGTTTCTGTTAGGTATTTGGTATTTTTGTTTTATGATTCCAGATCTTTTGATCGAAGAGACATAAGTTGACAAAACGGTCATCTACATGAACTTAATTCACAGTAACTTTACTATCCAGTTATTTGTCAATATGAAGACTCGATACCCCCTTGACATACTTAGACTCAGGGTTTTGGGGCATTTTGATGATTTGGAAGGTAAAAATTAAGGGCAGTAAATAAGGGTTAATTCGGGTTTAATTATTATGTTCTCCCTATTTCGGAGTGTTATTGAGGACTAAGAGTAGCCTTGTATTAGTTAACTAGTCAGTTGTTGTTACATACGCTGTCTGTCACTATCTTTTATACCAAACACGTGACATACTAACATATTCTTTATTATTCGTAATCAACCACTTGATGTACTAGTAACCCTGTTTGTACTATTACTGTATAGATAATTGATCTATTAACTGATTGGAGTATTTTACCTCCCGCCAAATTCCTTTTTAATTTTCAACAATCTAAGGCACTTGAAATATATAACCAAACCCTTTTATGTCAAACTATTAAGAACACTTGACATGTCAGTTAATTCCTTTATAATGTTAAAGTATTAAAAACATCGAATTTAAACATGACAAAAAAAACACGTTTGATAAGATTTTTTAAATCAGATAAATCTTCCGAACAAAGGAATTAATCTACGGCATAACAAAATTTATTGTTTATTATGCAACTTGGGTATATGGTATTTACAAATAGTGTTTATTCTTAAGACTGCCTTCATGTGATTGATATACAATTTTTAGCGTTCATTTAAAATGATTTGATAATTTTCTTAGTAGTTTTAAATAATTAATATTGTTTATTGTTCATAAAGCACTCTACTTTTGCCTCTTTCGCTTAAGCACAATTATATCACTAATTGTTTACTGTGATTTTTAATGGAATGATATAAAAAGTCTTCCTTTGATGATGATTTTTATACAGTAACAGGAAAAGAATAAATCTAATACAATAGACTTGGCAAGCAGTAAAAATGTAAAGCCTTGTTCACTTTTAACGAAGTTCACACAAAAAGATGTACCATTTTTCCATGTCTACAGTGCATTGTACAGCAGTAATACAGTATTAGTGGTAATTTTCGTGGGTATTAAATTTTCGCTTTATTCACTTGTATTCTGAACTTGCGAAAATTGTATACAGCGAAATATTATTTAAAAGAGACTTTACACAGCAAATGATAAGAAATCGTGAATATTTCAGTCCACCAAAATAAATTCAAACAATTTTGACAGAAATCGCAAAATTGGCGACCCACGAGAATAACCACTTACACGGTATATAATATATAGTGCTGCCAAATCTTTTGTCCTTTAATTAATTTACTACTAGATATTGGGCATGCCCTCTATACAATCTGCCAAATCCTTCGTCCTTTAATTTACTACTTGATATTGGGCATGCCCTCTATACAATCTATCTTATTATCTTGATTGCATGCACGAAGGAGGAATCAAGATACGCTTAACTTTTCGAGGCGTTTTGACATTTTAAGGAGGTAAAAATCCTTAATTATATATGAGGGTAGAAACAAATTAGTAGATTCTGAGGTAATTTTTATTTTCTTTGTATTTTTGTTATTAGCCACCAAAGAGGACAAAAAATAACATCACTATTTGTCTTGTTGTATTGTCAGTGGCTGAAACAAAGTATCATCTACTTAACAACGACAATAGCACATAACATTTGACATACAAAAATATCTTTATAATTTATAAGGATTTGGTGTATCTCTAAACTTACTGTATGGTTCAATCACCTGCTAACCTATTTAGAACATTTTACGAATCCAGGAAACCCCTCATAATGTCCAACCATTTAATACGCTTTAAAAATCGCCAACTTACTTTAATATATACTTATTTAAAAGCACCAGACATATCGGCGTATCCTTCTATGATATCAAACATTTACCATAGACCGGTTTAACCCTACCGCTGGCTTTTGCTAGCGTGGCACCAAATCCGGCTGTCCAGAGTTCCTGTCGTTATTTACGTTTGTCTCTTTCTTTCATTTGTGTTTTACTAGTGCATTTCGCTTGTGAATTGTAGTATGTTATTGTAATTTTCGGTCACTATAGGTGTTTACTGTAATGATGCTTTGTAACACACATTATTTGATCTAACAGCAATGTCAAGTGTTCAAAATACTCCTTTATGCAGTCAAACTATTTAAAACACTTGAATATATAAAACACTAGTACTTGAATAAACCTTTCCTGCAAATAACTTCTACAGTCACAATTAATCTATCAACATTAATCTATTTTAATCAATTTTTGAGCACATGACCTTTCAACGAACTCCATTTAATGGAAATAAAAAATAGAGCAGTGCTCAAGGTCCTCCGCTTTAGAGTTGTATGTTCCTTTTACCTGAAAAACTGTACAAGATGAAAAAAAATGTTTGGGGAGAGTTTTATTGCATTTTTCACGAGGAAGCATTTGCAAAAAAACCCATCAAAATCCGATGAAAAATAATAAAAAAAAAATTTTTGGCACCCCCACCCCCCCCCAACACCTTTGACCCCAATTATCTTGAAAACGGTAAGAGATACCAGAAATCTGTTGCATACGAATGAAAGCATTCTTTGAGAGGAATCTAATGGAAAAAATCCCATCGAAATCGGATAAAAACTAAAAATTTCCCACACGGACCAAATTTTGTTTCAATAAATTCTATTTTTAGAAATTGTGACCTTGACCTTTGACCTACTGACCCCAAAATCAATAGGGTTCTTGCCCTTTCCTATTCCTTCCATATGTATAAGTTTTGTTTCAATCGGGCAAGGGATACTCAAGTTATCATCCGGAAACGACATCCGGAATGACGGAAAGGCGAATTCTATAGCCCCCCGCTTTCGCGAAAGGCGGGGGACAATAAACTAGCAGCTAACTCTTTTATGCTAGCCAGTACCTAGGATAGCTTGGCATTTCAGCAAGCTTAATGTTAGGCTTCTAGGTGCGCTGGACTTATACACTGTCAAATAACTAACATCATCATACTTTACTATATAAACAACTAAATAAATAAATAAGTTGTTTTTATTTGTTTATCTTAACAATTAATAACTTCTTTTTCCTGCAGAAAACTGCGCGTGCAGCAAATTAACTCCGAAGAAATATGCACGTAGTGCAAATAATCTTTTCATATTTAAGGCCAATCTTCAAGTAGAACAAATAACTAGCTTTTTCCCTTGTAAAAATCGATCGTCTGCAGAAGCATGGCGGCTGCATCAACGTCTTCGTCAAGTATTGGAACAAGCAAGGATAGAGACACTGATCAAATTCTTCTCAATAAGGATTCTAAAAATACAAAAAACTCTACAAAAGCTGAATTATTGTGTGTTCAACAGTACGCGTTATCAACTGATAGGATCCCTGACTTCGACTAATTTGGCCAAATTCCTTTCAGGATTTTATGTTGATGCACTCAAAAGGGATGGGTCAAAGTACAAACTTACGAGTCTAAAAGCAATACGATTCGGTTTGATTTGACATTTTTCAAAGGAAAAAACATTAACATTATAAAAGATGTCTCATTCAAGAGGGCAAATGATGTTCTCAGTGCTGTAACAAACGGCAGTAGAATACCGAACGAACAAAGGAGAGGAATTTACAAAAATCGAAGTCACAAGACATGGCCTAAACGAGGACACAGAAAAAACAATGACGCTAGACACAGAAAATAATGACGCTAGACACAGAAAACAATAACGTTAGACAGACACAAAGCAAAGAAATAGAAATCACAACATTCAAAACAAAGGTACTCGCAGTATGAACTCCAGTGAACCTGGCAGTGACATAAGGTGCTCCGAAAGGATAAGCATCTCCTGCTATGTTAACAGCACCCGTCACACTGTGAGTGAGTCAATCTAGGAAAATGTCAAAATCGGTAGTCAAATCTTGGATGACGTGAATCTAGCTGAAAAAGTTCACATTCATTTGGGATACTGACACGTCATATCATTCAATGATGTTATGGTGACTGACATAGAATTTCTTGAGGAGTGACATTAACATAGGTTGAACAAATCCCTGACTAAGCAGCTTTTGGGACAGTGTTTTGGCTCTGTTAAAAAAATCACTGTACAAACTACACGCTTCGACAGTAACAAATCAACTGTGAAATGTACACTCCATAGGCTGGAGAGGTAGGTATAAGAAAGGGAAAATTCACATTTTGGAAATTAAAATCATCACGCTTGTCATATAGCTTAGATTTCAAAGGTCCATCTTCGTCATTATACAAAAAAAAAGATCTAGGTACGAAGCTGAAGTAGGTGTATCAATTGTTTCTTTAATTTCATGCTCATTGGGAAAGATCTGATGTAAATACTCCTTAAATTTAGAATTATTAAGAAAAAGTAAATCGTCTATATAGCGGAAGCTGAAATTAAAGGACTGGGCTTAATGTTTTTGTTTTCTTTGTGTAAGCCCTTGTAATAACTTGGCCTCGTAGGAGTAAAGGAAAAGGTCAGCTAAAAGCGGCACACAATTTGTTCTCATAGGAATCCCTATTGTCTGTTGGAAAACACGACCTCCGAATTCTACAAAAATATTGTCGATAAAAAATTCTAACATTTTGATTACGTCAGTCTCAGTGTACTTCTTATTTGAATCGGTGTGGTTCTTAACGAAATATGTCTTGTCTATCCTTACTACTAAATAGGTGTATCTGCGTTCTCCATTTTTAGAGCAGAAACATTGATGTATTAAATTTCCAATTCCTATTTTCAGTTTATTGTGTGGCAGGGTTGTATAAAGAGTAGAAAAGTCAGAAGTTTGAATGCTATGGCAATGGAGAAGACTGGTTGGGGATAGCTGTTCAAGGAGATCTTTGAAAATATTTTTGAATCCACATTTGATTCACGCTACTTGTGGAGATGTATCACAGTAATTTTTCAGGCCATCTCTGACTGCAGTCAACAAAGTAGTGAGGAGCTGTGAAAGAGGTTTAGTGGTGTAACTGTTCATTCAAAAAGAGAAGGGTTGGGAAAAGTAGATCACACACCTTCTCTGGAACCGCATAAACTCCAACAGATATGCAACAGTGACGCATTAAATACTAACACACCATTCGGACTGTTGAACAAGGTGTGGTTTGACGTTATGTTATATCTATAACATCTAAGACAGATAACCAAATCTACATTTGCAATAACTACAGACAGTAAAGGAGATGAATGTGTATCAAGCTGCGGACAACATGGATAAAAACCATCGTGAAGATGACACTAGCGACATCCCATAGAAGGCCGAATGTATTCCAAACCTGGTAAGTAAAGTAATTATTCATTGTTGAAGACGTCAAGATTAAGAACGACAATAAAAGCGTCACTCACATACGGGTATTCGGATTTTTCGCTGATTAATCATTTTTCAGTTTAAAAAAATGATTTACATATGGTAACATTAATTCGCACACAAAACAATATTTGGATTTCTCATAAAGATCAATAGTGTCAAATAAATTGAAAACGGACATATTTTGCTGCATACAACAATGTACTTCATTTTGTCAATGTGTTCAAAGCATATATATATATATATATATATATAGACAACATAATAAACAAAGTGAATGACACAAATAAAAGAACAGTTGATACTAGTATTTCGAGACCTGTCACAGAGAAAGATCACAGGCCACTGCATTACATTTCAATTCAAACGGTCATGACTGGAAACATATGCAAGTAGTACCAATTGACCAAAATCGATCGTGGACAGACACACAGAGGCAGGCTAAAGAAAAGTTCTGGATAGAAAAGCTGAAATCCAGTTTGAATATAAAAATTTAAGATATAGTTTTGCTAAAAATCCCGCCCCTACCCATTTTTTT